>APFE031681806.1:26029-43279 GCA_000404065.3 Pinus taeda | reverse complement strand
GGAAATGTCTTGATACGTGTAAGAGGTTTAGAAGTATTTTGATCCTAACTTGATGATGATGATGATGATGATGATGTATTGATACTTGTTGTTGATATATGCATGATCATATCTAACAGTAAACAGATGGCACTTGTTGAGGGGAAGCACATGCCTTTAACAAAGCATTGTTGGCATTATGGTTAATAGTCCTTGATGATGATACTTATATGGCTAAATGATATATCTTGCTATGATGTGGTTATGAGTTGTCTTGGTTGATGTTCAGAATCATACTTGTGGATTGATGGTGCATATATGATGCTTACATGATATGGAGAAGTACAAAGCTTGAATACACAATGTCATTACTTGATGATGAAGTCTCTCATATGCTGTTGTCATCACATGCATGAAGATCATATAATACAGTTATGATGCAGGATTCCTATGGTACTTGGTGATCATGTGGATGAGGATTGTTGATGTTGATGATATAAAGAAGCCTTGACAAGTGATCTTGTGCTCAAGATACATAATGCTGGATACATGCATGATTACTCAAAGTTGCATTGTTGGAGACATGAGATTGTTATATGATAGGTTGATTCTCACATATGTTGATTGGTGGTTATCAGATGAGGGATATTCCCATATAATGTTACATGGATGGTCATGCAGAATGGTGTTTTTCACATATGATATAATGTGAATGATGTATGATGCTGAATTGATTTCTATATGCACACATACCCTGGTACAGGACATTTGCAGGTTTCTGTATGCGAGTTTAATAAGGAGTATCCGTGTATATACGCCTGTTTCTGTGGATACAATCATGTATATGGTGGTTTGAATGAAATTAGTGAGCCAGACTCAGGGTGAGAAGAGTCTGATATGGGGATGACAGAGACCATCTGGCACTGCGGCAAGGGGAGCAAATAATCTTCTAATAATGCATTGTTGGCATTATCTTAAGAGCTTTTGGTTCTGGTTCATAGCTGTTATTGATTTTAGGTAGAACAAGTACAGAAGGAGAACATAATGAAATCTTGGTTGCTGATCTGAATGGTGATTGACAGTTGATGCTGCTATCAGTTGTTGGTGACTTTCATAAGTCTTGTTTTAAATGTGTCATCTCTATGTCATGTATATTCTTCTTATATGGTATCAAGGTCATGTAACAGCCTATGTTGGTTTCCCCACTATGCCTGGGATGGATGATGTAATGTTCTTGTTCTATCATCCCCACTTGGTTGGGTAGATGAGTCAAGTCCCACTTGGTTGGGTGATAGGTGTATGTATTGAGTCTTTTGGTGATAGGAAGGTCTTTTATGATGTATAAGTCCTGGTTCTTCTTGAAGAACATCATTTTGCAGATCTTGCCTACAGTCAGGGGGAGCATGAACAACACTATTCAGCAAGAGCAGAGCTTTCAACATGTAGAATGGATAGATTGGTACACCTTGGCACATACAAAGGGAGAGCTCATTCAAAGACTTCAGCAGGTACTCAGGGGGAGTATGAACAACAGTATGCTTATCTTGGAAAGAGAATATCTTGGTTCGCCCTTTTCCCTTGATGTCAAAGGGGGAGAGTGATTTGGTGTTGTTGCCGTGTTGTTGCCATCAAGTCCAAAGGGGGAGATTGTTGGCATTATGATGCATGTGTTGTACTTGATGGCAACCCTCTCTTAGAAGACCATCTCACTTACATATAACTAGAAGAATCTACAGAAGAGATATCAGATGTGACTGAATGCATGGGATGCAGGACAACTCAAAGGAATTAGATGATAGTTCTAAGTGTGACAAGTTAGCTTTGCCATCAAGTCCAAAGGGGGAGATTGTTGGCATTATGAGATAAGTGTTGTCCTTGATGGAAAAATCACACAGATGACAAATCAGAGTGCAGAAGGTCAGCAGCAAGGAATTGATGAACAAAGTCTACAAGAATGAAGAGAAAATACATATACGTAGGTTCATCATGACAGATCCACGTATACACGCATGTTAGTCGTTACAAAGTCGCGTATGCGTATGCATGCACATTCATGCAAGGAAAAGCGTGTATATGTTGGAAAACATACCTTTGGTCCATGGCGGTTAGTCCTTGGAATTTGAACCTATGATTTTGGACCATAGTATCTCGTCAGATGTGTTGATCCCTAGTATTGGTTCATGGTATTGGTTTGTTATGGTTTTGGACCGTGGTACTGTAAAAGGCCTAAGACTATAAAAGGAGAAGAAGATCATTAGGCAACAGTATTGAGAAAGTATTGAATATTTGATGAAGGATGAGATCCAGTATGCAGGTTATGGGTTGCTTGATCTAAGCTAAGGAGGGATCTCACAAGTTGATGGAGAACAAGATCTAAGGATAGATCAGGATCAAATGGTTTGAAATAAACTATCTCTATATGATTGATTATTTTTATTCTAGATCTGTATACTGACGCATGTAATGATCTAAACTGGGTATAACTTAAGTTTGAAATCACTGCAATTCATGATTGAATATTTATAGATCTATACGCGGGTTGGCTTTGCTAAAAGCGCATATGTACATGGGTTTGGTTTGTCCAAGTAGCGTATGCACTTTAATGCATGATTTTGATGATAAAGTTGGTTTTGAATAGTGTTACAGAGTTCAGGGTTCTGCTCTGTGTTTTGGTGACTGCTTTTGTTGACAGGGTTTAGTGATTCAGTATTGGGTGATTCAGAAATTGATAATGCTAGTGTTGATTGATTGTGTGCTTCAATGATATTGATGGGTCCAGTATGAAAATGTGATGAAACATGGCCTTCAGATTTAGAGTTGTGTATCTAGTCTGAAAATTGATGAAAGGTGGTACCTGGAGGAGAGAAGATTGTAGGTCGGCGCCTACGTACTAGTATCTTAGCTAGTACAACAACTATGGGGGTTGTAGCTCCCTTTCAGGAGAAGCTGGAGAATGAGAGAGGGTAGTAGCTCTCTGCAGGTTGCAGCCTGCGTACTGGTAAAGGACTGCACCAGTACATTGTAAAAGAAGTTTCTTATTAAAGGAAGATAAAAACAAATTGTAGCGGGTGGTTTTCACCCACATTGAGTTTCCACCTTATATCATGGTGTTCATATGTGGTTCTTGTGTGTGATGACCTGTTCTGTTTATTGCTTCTATTTACTGTTCATAAGGTTAATGAAGTTCTGATGCATTATCTAAAGATCAACATGTAATGGATTATCTGACCTATAAATAATCTGGATATACGCTAGTTTCTTTAGACGCAGTCGCGTATACATGCGGATATCCTTAACTGAAGTAGCATATATGAATCTGAGTAAGAAAATGAAAAAGTTCTACTGATCTGATAATACTGATTCACCCCCCCTCTCAGTATTATTTCCAACATAAGAATCACAGTATTACACATTGTAATAGCTTAAGTATGTGGGCTACCGATGGAAGGAACTATATGGCCAAAAAAACACGTAATGTTTCAAGACATGGTGGACATTTTCAGAGATGCAAGCGAGGAATTAACCAAGAAAGGCAAGGGCATCCAACCATCTTCTTTGGCAAAACCATGGTGTGAGTTGGAAAGTATTGTCCAGAGGTACATTACCTGTGATGAATGACGAGATGTGGTAAGACCATGACAACTCAAAATCTTAGCTATTTTAAAACTAAAGCTCACTAATAATTTTCCATCTTTCTTGAATTCATTACTGCATGATACTGCTGATAGAATAAGACAGGCTAGGCACCATGAAACTATAGTTAACCACCATGGATTGATTAGACTAGTTGTTAGCCATAACCTTTTTCAATAAAACTTAACATGGGATGGTCTCATAGCACCCCTATAGATTACTCAAAACCCTGTAATCCAAAATTATGCAATCTTGGAGATGAGCCAGCAGAGCCCTGTTCCAAAAAGGAAAAGGAATACGCACTCAAACATTGAACCCCATAAGCGCAGGCGGTCTGCAAGAGAATGTCTGTAAATCCACAGGATAGCGCTAAACATCCTGCGGAGCCATCTAGACTAGTTAGTATATAGGACTCTAAGTTAGAACCAGAGGAACAATGCAATTCTGAGCCAGAACCAAAAGAAAAGGATAATTCAAAGCCTGAGTTAGAGGAAGAACTTGAACAAGGGAAAGGATGTCATTCAGAATCAGAACCTGGGGAACAGGCCAATTCAGAGCAAGAACCTGGGGAAGAGGTCAATTCAAAACAAGAACCTGAGGAGGAGGATAGACCAGACTCAAAGCAAGAATGGGACAACACTTTGATGATGAACTGGAAAATGAAGAAGGGCCTCCTCAAACATCAACCATGAGCCCCTAAAATGATATTTTGTAGGATTTTGAGATAGGGATGGCCTAGGTCCTGGAAAATCTGAATGCATACATGCAACCTGGAGGATCACTTGAGCCTAACCTAATGGAAGCCCAATCCCCAAAGGATTATGGGCATACAGAAATTCTACCTTCTTCAGAGGCTATAGACCAAGAAAAGGAAGCATACACAAAATTTATTCATGAATCCGACAACCATTCTGATGACACAATTCTATTGGAGCACAGCTATGATAAACAACAAGAATCTTTAGATACAGAAGCTATTGACAAGCCCGTTAGTGTAAAAGATGCTCCTCGAAAGAGGTGAGTAGACGGAGCAAAAGTAAAGAAGCTAAGAAAAAAATACCAAAAGTTTCAAAAGGAAGTTAAAAGGCTATGTTGAAAGATTAAAGAAATTACAAATAGCAAATCTCGGAACACTACTCCTGAGGTAGTCACTATGGCTATGCAAATGGAAATATGTAAGGGTAGGGCAATAAAAACCCAAACCGAACTCATTCCTACTCAAACAATAGCCACCCAGGCAAATTTGCACGCAGACTTAGTAGAAGCATCCATTCAGATGAAGGGTTGGTCCTCCCACAATAAGAAAGTATAGACTAAGGAAATATCATCTCGTAGAATAAGCACTCAAACAAAAGAGAAATCCAAGGATATCCTATCAAGCAAACACCCTATTATTCTAAAGCTACAGGAAGAGTTGATGTGAACCCGAATTGTTTTCGAATGATGTGAACAAGAGACAGTTCCCCTACAAAAATATCAGGAGTTGCAAAAGCAGTTTAGGGAATTAACCATAACTGAGAATGGGACTTTTGATAGATAGGAAGAAGAAAAGCTGAAGAAGGTGAAGACCAAGCTGGACAAAGTCAGGAATCAGATAGACACCATTTTCTCGCTATATTTGGATGTCTTGACATGTAGGTCTCTTGCCACAAATTATGCCCTGTTCTTATTAGAATGGTACTTATTGTTAAAGATTAAAGCCATAAGACCTGGAAAGCCAATCGAATTAAAGACAGGTGAAGATTTTATAAGTTGTTGTAAGGAACATGGGGAAAAAGTCCAAAGGTTTCTTTGCAAATTTTATCTGCATAATTTCATATTAGAAGAAGAAGTGGATAAGAATCTGTTGTGCTATACAACAACCCTCCCCATTTCACTTTAAATAAAAGAAGAAAAGAAAAAAAAAAACTTTAATAAGAAATGGATCCCATTTTAGAATATAAATAAATCAATAAAACATTTGAAGATAAATTTTTATAATAGTTCATATAAAATTTACTTTTAGAATAGGTTAAATCGCAGTCATAATTTGCAAATCTATCAAACCCATGAAAGTCCTCTTGATAAGGTCCGATCCGATTTGAATGATAATAAAACCTTATCATAAAGCTTTATCGAAGGAAAACAATTATAAAGGGAATATTTCACATCGCGCACATCCATTATTTCAATAGTGAACTTAAAGTGTTCCATTGAGATCCGTCGATGCGATAACTCTATCAAAAATCGCATATCACTATTCATTAAGAAGCCATCCCAAGTGTTCCATAGAAAACCTCTGATGCAATAAACCGATCGCAATTGCACATCGCTAAAATCATAAAACACATCCCAAAATCCCCTTTGAAATCTTCCGATACGATTTCATTATCGTGTAGCGTGCTTTCAATAACGCTAAAACATGAAGTGTTACAAACATGTGTGATTTAAAGATATAAATCAATTATAAAGAAAATTTTAACAATTTATCAATTTTAAAGCATGTCGCATTTCATTATTGTGTAGCATTCTTTCGATGAAGGAAAAACATGATGTGTTACAAACATGTACAATTTAAAGTTATAAGTTAATTATAAAGAAAATTTTAACAATTTATCAATTTTAAAACATGCCACCTCCCCATGCTAGCTCACCACTGATTGCAATCGCAACCATGCAAAGGAACCATTTAGGAATTGTTGGTAAAGGACTTCTAGACTATCTATAGTCTAAGCAAAGATATAAACCATGTTCTCACTTCTCTAGTTAGACTTTGGAAAAAGATTCTCATCTAGACATCTCCTATATCAATCTCACGAAGTTCAAAATAATCTGTCATTTTCATAGTGTGTTGGTGTGCTGTATAAGTTCCAGTGCCATCGAATGAGGTAATTTTACTCTGGCAATCAGCTAGTAAGGCACCTTGAGGAGCAGGCTTCATAAGGGGTGCATATCTGAGTGCTATAGGTCTAGGTTGGATGGGATTAAGAACAGGAGTAGGGGTAACTAGAGGATTTGGGATAATAAGGGGAGTTAGCGTAACAGGGGTAATAGTTGTTCGAGGGGTAGTGATGGGTTGATGGGGGAGTGAAGGTATGAATCTGGGTGAAGGATAATCTTCAGAGGTGTGGGGAAATGATGGTGAGCTAAAATATGTTAAAGTTGTTTCAAAAAGTTCAGGGAGTCTATTAGTGGTAAGGGATGACTAAGGGGAGTTCAGAAGGTGCATATCATTTGAAAAATTGGCTCGTTGGTTTTCAAGTTTTCTTGTAAATTATGGATCTAGGACTGTGTCTACAAGTTCACTCTCAGACTTGGTTCTAAATAGAGAAAGATTAAAGTATTCGTCAAAAGGGAAGCCTTCAATGAATAACCACTCAACAGGGCATGAATTTTATCTAAAAACAGCTCTAGGGCTTACAGAACTTTCCTGTCTTCTAATTATTCTTGGAATGAGATTAGGATTTTCAAATACAGAGGGAGGATTTGGATCAAGGTTGGTCCTGGTATAATGATTTCTCCCTGAAGCCAGATTTCGAGTTTCTTATGATTATTTTTCTTTTTTATGAACTTTTTTGAAATAACTTCTAATAATTGTTATAGACATATTTGGGCACTACAACCCCAATCATAGATGTCGATAAACCAAGGGCTCTTAAACCCCTAAAAGTGTTGTTTCATACCCTAAAGGATCAAGGTCAGCTGATTACATCATTTCCCAGAAGTTCTCCCTTAAAAACTACTCAGGACTAGTCAAAACTGGACCATACAAACTGCTCCATGCTGAGGGTGCGATGCATCTCACCTATTACACACAAGAGGTGCGATGCATACTGAAAAACCCTTCTGTAGGGTGTGATGAGTGAGAGCAGACAAATGGCAGAGGCAGTTTGCTAGGTGGAAACCCAGGGAATCTTCTAGAAACTGCTCATATGACACTTGCCTCTCTGAATTCACTTAGGGATGAGTAAGAGATCATGAAATCTCTAAGTGAAACTGAGAACTATTAGTGAAATGAAACTAATCAAAAAACCAAAAGCTAATTCAACCCCCTAAAAATATCTATATATGGATCCCTCATCCTAGAGATCCAGAGGTTGGAATTTTGTATTTTGTAAGGAAGTGTTGTTGGTTTCTCTGTGAAGCATTGTAGTGTTGGGTGATCTAGCTTTTCATGAGGCGAAGAGGGCTTTCATGCTAGGAGGATGGCACTGGATCAGATAGCTAGGTTGTAATCCTCTCTTAAAGTTATTTGAGTTTTCCTCCATATACTTTCTTATTTCTAAATCTTGTATTTGTGTATGCATTTGTATGGTTAATGTACATTTGATTCTACATTGTTTATGGTGTCATAGATCTCTATGCTTTGATGGTATTTTGCTGCTTTGCCTCTATAGGTGTTCTTTGAAGCGGGACAAGTGAGAAAGAAGTGGCGAAGCTCTATCAAAGGAGAGAGAAAACAAGCAAGGAGCCAAGCGAAAACTAAGGTTGGTGCTCTCTGCTTCTCTCTTATCTATCTCCCATAAAGGAAAACACAAGTTAATTTGAATTGTTTGTTTCTAAGATAGCTACTCATCTTAGTGGGACTAGAAGATATGAATAGACACTAGCTTTCCCATAAACAAAATGGTGACTCCACTGGGGAGTGAATATTTTGTTTGTTTGTTACTGTTGTTTGCTTTATAAACTACAGACGGAGCATGAAGTTAAGCTAGCTAGCCTTCAAACTACTTTTGCTATGCAATTGTAAAGTAGATCAACACTACTTCAACTGAACATCTGACTTGCAAACATCCTAAGTGCTCTGGTGGTAGCTCAATAACCTCATAAGATCATACCCCTATACTTTGTGTTTACTGTCCATCATAAGCTCGACCTAAATCACTAAACTTAGCTGCAAGTTATGATTGAAAACCAAGCTTAGTCTCATCCCTAAACCATTGCACTGTCTCTCATTGACAGTCTGGATGCATTGCACCTCCAGTGTGTTGCAAGTGAGATGCATCCTTGTTTCCCTTAAGGATAGGTGCGATGATTGAATGAGATTGTTTCCCTCTCTGGATTTTGGTTTTTTCTTCACTGTTTTTAGCTCTATTCAGTAGTTTTGCTGCCTATGATCAGTATATCACTATTGAAACCTTATTCCTTTACATTATTTAGCCTCCATTGATAAGGAATTATGAATTTTTTTAATGCATTTTTCATCATTTACAGTCCTTCTTTGCAAAAAGTAGCTTAATCGAACTATCGTCTTTTGATTCGAAAGTACAACTGTCGTTTTGAGTCAAGAAAAAGAGTGTCATAAAGTCTTCCTCTTTTAGATAGTCAATTGTAATTTTTCATTGTATTTGATTTGAATTGTCAAAATTTGAACTATCGAAAGCAATTTCCCCTTCGAAATTGAAAGTGTTGTCTTAGTCTTCCTTTCGTTTTGAAAAAAAATTGTTAAGGTGTCGCTTTGAAGAAAATAGTTGAGATCTGTACTTAGTTTCCTTTTTTGGCATTCACACAATAAGGAATTAGAAAAACAAATACATGCATGTGCATTTACATTTAGACTGCATGTGTAAATTGATTTAGGAAAAGTGCATTTAGTGTGTGATCTCTGCTCTCCGTTGAAAGAATCAAACTCTTCTTTCCTTAGTAGCTAGGATTTTCATTGCTAAAAGAAAACAAACGATTGTTTATCATTTTATATTGCATATTTAGGGATTGTACATCTACATCATGCGGTCAACCTTGAAATGAAAACTTCTTAAGAAAGATCAACATTAAAATAAACCTCAATGAACATAAAAATGCTTTGGAACCTAAGGCACAACATCTAGAATTCTAGGCTAGAGACGTATTTCGGCTTTGTAAAGCCTGGTAACTATTGTTTTCATCGTAGTTTGGGTGATTCCTCCTCTTTTATATGACAAGTGCCAGTACAGACGTGTGCTCCCACGTACCGTCAAGTATATATTGGGAGACTACAATAGGTTGATATCCTTTATCCTTAGCAAGTCGTGTCCACCGCCCTATTGATCGCAATGCACTAAACATAGCAGTTGAGAAGATTGACTACTGTACATAAAGTCCTTAGTAATTTCTCTTTAATTTACCACTGAGGTGTATATTGCAGTTTTGCGATTGGTTTGCTAATCCCTCTATCTAGATTTCCAGAGTAGTCACTTTCGTTCCTTTTCGACTCCTTAAAAGCAAATGTCCATCTGAGCACTTGTCACTTCAGGCTCATTAAAATTCAAAGGCAACTAGAGTCACCTTTAGCTTTTTCTTGACTCTTAAAAATTGAAAAAGCAAGTTGTGTCAAAGCATCATAAAATTCATTTAATTCGGAATAACCTTTTCCCCTTTTAATTTTGAGTTGATCAAGTAATCCGCAATCGTGGAAGAAAGTCAATTAGAAGCCGACTGTTCACAGAGACTAACGCGTCAATTGTCTTTGACTACATAAATGAAACCATTCTGGGCCAAACGATCTCGTTTAACTGGGTCAAAATCTCCTGGTTTATTTGAAACTTGTGTTTCAACATCATTAGAGACTCCAGTTACTCCAATTATTTCTAGTACCCCTGCCTCTACAAAAGAAGTTCTGCAGTTACAAGAGGACATTAGAACTTATCTTAGTGTAAGAGTAAACACTTCTATTCCTGAACCAACTCCATCTAGGGATGATTCGGAAGGTGTCACCCCTCCAGTATTTATCGTTGTAGAGACTATACCTTCTTCGGCAACGAAAATATTTTACGGACCTCACGGTCTACCTCTTCCACCTAGACTGATTGCTACAAAAGAGATTGTAGAGGATCTTCCATCTGGTACCCCATTGAATTTTGGGATTGGGATCCACTTATATCCTTCTACCACAGAAGTTAGTTATTTTGATCACCGTTCATCGCAATTTCCTGCTAAATCGTTAGGAAATATTCTGGATAAACTCATTATGTCTAAACAACCATCAACAGCTAGGACTGTGTCATCTGATACAACAGTAGTAGAGCTTCCAGCTACTACTCTAACAATGTTAGCTGGTATACCATCTATCCTAACTAGTTCTCAACTGCTAGATGGAGTCCACCCAGGGACTGTTTCGACATCATGGTCTGTTCCTATTTGTTCATTTGGAATCTTATCTAGAATTTCTTATGTTGAGGCTCATCGAATTGATCCTTCACATGAGTATCAATTTGGGTAGTCCAGTCTCCAAAGACCAATTTAGCCTTTGAACACTAGATTGCCACCATATGGGGGGCAATATGCCTTTTCAATGTTCCCTCTGGGAGAGCAACCATATGAGAGTTCACAAGAAAATTCAGGTCAAGCTAGAATTGCATCTAGTGGTTGGGTACCAATACTGCCTCAATAGCCAAGAGTTGTAGATTAAATGAAACCAAATCAACTTGTGTCAAACATTCCCACTACATCGGCTATTGTGACGGTGTCAAAAGTACAAGCGATGCCTATTGTATGTCAACCTCAAATCTCTTAGGTCATAATACAATAGCCTCTTGTCTCCATGACTCAATCACAACCGCAAATTAATGGCTCCTTAACTGAAGTGACTCAGGCTAAAACGGGTACTATCACCCCTCAACTAGGTCAAACATCCAGTATTAGATAGCAGCAAATGGTCCAACGATCATGGCTGGTACAATATCAACAACCACAATTCCAGCAAGCTTACAGAGGATCTGAGCAACAAAGCTTTGCAGGTAATGGGCAACCGTATGTTCAAAACGGTTACCAACAATCATATTATAATGGTTATCCCCATCAACCTTATCAAAGTTATCAGCATCAAATACATTATGCTGGTATGCAAAGACCCACTGCTCATCCAATCCCATCGTATCATGGGTATCCTTCGCCAAACCTGAATCAACAGTTGCCTTTCGTAGTGACTTTAAATTACTAGATCTGAATCAGATAATAAATGATCCAATTGCTTACACCCCTTGGTGGCTAGTGATCCCCCATAAACTTTCATCAAATATTCCTAAATTCAATGGAAATCTGGGTGAAGATCCATCGAATCATGTAATGACCTTTCATTTATGGTGTTCGTCGAACACCCTCAATGATGATTTGATTAGACTACACTTTTTTCAACGAACGCTAACTGGTCCAACAATGAAATGGTACATTGAATTGCCTAGAGCTTCATTCGATAACTTCATCACCCTTGCCGCCACCTTTTTAACCCATTTTTAGATACCCATAAGGTACGAAATAGGAACAGAGACCCTTATCAATTTTAAACGGACAACAACCACTCACATATCTTATCATATTCATGAGTGGCGATGTCATCGTCGAATGGTAAAGACATATGTTCATGATCAACTTCTAGCTGAATGGTTTATTAAGTCATTGTTACGTTCTCTTACAGAATATGTGGCCAAGGGAGTGTTGTTACTAAAGAGCAAGTCATTTCTCATGCACAATATCTAGACATGATCTATATTTAGTCTAGCATGCTCTATGACAAAATTCCTGATGCTCCTAGACTAGAATTTTCTGTTCCTCCTCCTCCTAAATCAAACATGGATACTCATGCAAGTGACGACGTGATTGGCACCTCAAGTACGCAAATCGTAAAGGCCCCATCTGGTAAGGCCCTTGCAATTTCTAGTAAAAAAGAAAATGACAAACTTCTTGCCTCATAGGTTAATTCCATGTCATGTGACAAAGGCAAAGAACCAAAGAAACTAGGGGGAAACAAGAAAGGGAAAAACAATAAGAAGAAACAAGAAGATTTCACTCCTGAAAAATCTTCTGAAAACCCTACTGGGAAAAAGAAACCTACTCAGCCATGTCTCATATGTGATAGGGACGATTGGATGAAATATTGTCCACATCGAGCTAAGGTCAAGAAGTTCTTTAAGAATTCAAATACCTCAGTGGTGTTGAATGATCCGTTTCAAAACCCAGAAACCAATCTGGTTGCTATCAATAATGCTTCCCCATCCCAAGTGCTTATGTTGTCCATGTTGAAACAGCAAAATGATGCTTTGATATCAACACGGAATAATGATTATTGGAATCCACAGATGTCAAACAAGAAGGCTACAAATCAACCTAGTAGTTCGAAAATAACTTCAACCGTAGTTGTGATACCCATCATTCCTTAACTAACAATAAAGCCACTTAAGGGAGTAGTACATAAATTGACATTTAATCCTCATGCTTGAGTAGCACAGAATTATAATATAGTAGAGGATCTGGCCCAATCGCCATTTGCTATGTCGACACTTGAAGTACTGCAAAATTGCCCCTCCCAAAAGCAAGCTTTATTATTAGAAATAGGTGGTATTGACCCAACAGATTCCAATCTTGTGGCCTTTAATCATAAACGATATGAACCTCAGTTACCAGCCCAACTCGTGTTCCTTATACAGGTAAAAGCCCTCAAACAAATTGTTCATCAAACGATTATTGATGAGGGTGCATCCAGCTGTATAATGTCAATGAGCTACTAGAAAAATTTAGGCTCACCACCCTTGTCAAGATCATCAACGACATTAAAAGCATTCAATGGACAAACATACACATCATACGGGATTCTAAGTAACTTGCAAGTTGAACTGGGGGGAAAAGCAATTGAAATTGACGTCGAAGTTATCGATGGAAGCCTCGATTACAATATCCTATTGGGAAGGCCCTAGATTTATGCTATGGTTGCTGTTGTGTCAACATATTTTAGAAAGGTTGCATTTCCCTTCCAAGGCGTAATTACAATCGTTGACAAACAAAACTTTCTCCCCAACAGTTCACAAGTTACGGGAAGCATTCCAATGATCCATGGAAGCTCTCAATTGCTTCAAAATGTCAGATTAGGCCTCCTAAAAGACCCTACCTTAATGGGTACTTTTTC
Organism: Pinus taeda; assembly: GCA_000404065.3. NCBI lineage: Eukaryota > Viridiplantae > Streptophyta > Pinopsida > Pinales > Pinaceae > Pinus > Pinus taeda. Next base: position 29,811 of record APFE031681806.1, on the reverse strand, counting down.
CCTACCACCTCTGAGTAATCCGACGGAAGTGGCCATGGTGGAAACCTATAATATGGTATCTTCTATATCTGCAAAGATTCAGAGGATTTCCGGACATTTTGTGAGCATGGATTATCGCCAGGTATTTCCTCCAAGCCTAATAGAAATTTTGTAGCAATCAATTTTCTTGGCTTGGGTGGCAAACCCAAATCACTACTCATTGAGTGTTTGGATAGATAGGTCTCAAGAAAATGGCACCTCTTCAAATCCTTGGTCATATGTACATTCTACAGACGAAGGAATCATTCAGTTAATGATGATAGGAGAGGCACCATGGGAAGATTACCACCATCATTACCATCTTCAAGATAACAACAAAGATTATTCCAACGACCTTAATCATCCTTCGGTTTTTTATTTTCTATCAAATACTGTAAATATGGTGGATTCCGAGTGAAATCTATCCAATATTGAACAAAATATCACCATAAATATCTCGACCAAACCTAATGTTGTAGAGAATATTCATGTTGGAAAATCTTGTTCTTCTTCAGAACTGGAAATATATTACACTCTCTTTTGTGAATTCAGAGATGTATTTGCATGGACATATGAAGAAATGCCAGGCATTGATTCGAGCATAGTTGAACATGAAATCAAGATGTATCTAGATGTCGAACTAGTACAACAACGAATTTGGCAGGTTCACCCAAAGAAATCCACTGCCATCAAGTTAGAAGTTGAAACACTTTTACATGTTGGTTTCATTTACGTGGTTCCTCTAATTGATTGGGTATCGAATATTGTTCCTGTGATGAAAAAGCAAGGAAGTGTGCGTTGATTACAGGGATGTAAATAAAGCTTGTCCAAAGGCCAACTACCCTACACCCTTCATCGATTGGATAATTGATGAAATAAACATCCGCCCACAGGACTAGTCAGAGACTACATTTATATGTCCGTGGGGCACATTCGCGTACCGCAAACTACCTTTCGATTTAAAGAACGCAGGGGAAACTTTTTAGAGGTCTATGAACTATGCCTTCCATGACATCAAACACATCATTCAACCATATCTCAACGATCTACTGACCCATTTTCAAAAGCAGACTGAACATCCGCAACATTTAAGAGCTATATTTCTATGTTGTTGACACTACAAAATACAACTCAATCCACACAAGTGTGTGTTTTGTGTCAGTTCTGGTCGTTTACTTGGTTTTGTAGTTTCTAAGGATGGGATTCGATTTGACCATGTAAGGTTCAGGCAATCATCGGCATGCCTCCACCTTCAAATTTTCTTCAGATTCAGAAACTCTAAGGGAAAGCAAACTTTCTGAGGAGGTTCATTCCAAATTACACTAAACTTGCTAAAGGTTATACGCGTCTTTTGAAAAAAGAAGTGCCCTTCAACTAGGATCAGGTTGTGCAAGCTTCTTTTGATGCTCTAAAAGAATCCCTTATAAAAGCATCATTAACATATGCTCCTGACTATCAAAAAGACTTTAACCTATATCTAGCTGCAATAGATACAACCATCGCAATGGATTTAGTACAAGAAGAAAATGGGATTGAACATCCTATGTATAATTTAAGTTGAAACTTAAATGATATAGAAAGAAAGTAATCCTATGTTGAAAGGCTGGCTCTTTCAGTTATTCATGTAGTACAGAGTCAAAACTCAACCCTATGACTTACATTCTGTCGCATCAATTACTAGGGGGAAAATATTCGAAATGGATAGCCATTTTGCAAGAGTTTGACTTGGAATTCACAAAATCCAAATCAAATAAATCTCTAGTTTTCGTGGAGTTACTACGTGACCTCCCATCATCGTCCAATGATTCAACATGTAAAGCGTCAATTGTGGACAAATAATTGTTTCTGATATCATCAAGCCATACGTGGTATGGAGATATGCTAATATATCTCCAAACTCAAACATTCAGGCCTGATACCTCTCGCTCCGAACAACGATGTACTCAATACTGAGAAAAAGACTACATCATCGTCAGTGATACACTTTACCATCAAGGTATCGATACAGTTCTGCGAAGGTGCTTCACACATGAGGAGGCCAAAAAAGTCCTGAATAATTGCCATTCAGGCGCGTGTGGGGGGCATCAATCTGGTTACACTACGGAGTAAAAGGTCTTACGAGCAAGTTACTTCTGGCCTACTATGTTCAAAGATTGCATAATTGCAGTCAAAAGTTTCCATGCTTGTCAAATCTTCTACCACAAAACCAGACTACCACCCATACCATTGCATCCAGTAGTTGTTGTTGGGCCATTCGCCAAATGGGGCATAGATTTCATGACATGTAACCCCACCTCGGTCAGGGGGCATGGGTATATCATAGTCGTAGTTGACTATTTTACAAAATGGGTGGAGGCAATAACTACATTAAACAACAATGACGAAATGGATGCTCTTTTCTTTTTCAATCATGTAGTCTCTAGATTCGGTGTTCCACAGGCTATAGTCACAGATCATGGATCGCATTTTCACAATAACATGATGGTTGAATTCGTTGCCAAATTAGGACTGTCCCACGACAGTTCTACTCCATATTATCTTCAATCCAATGAACAAGTTGAAGACATCAACAAAGTCTTGAAGTGCATGCTACAAAGTATGATTGGAGTCCACAAACAAAATTGGCACTTAATCCTGTACTCAGCCTTGTGGGCATATAAGACATCGGTGAGAAATGTGACCGGATTTACACCCTTTCAGTTGGTGTATGGTCTATAGGTGGTCTTACTGATTCAATTTGAAATTTCATCTCTCAAGCTTGTAGTCGATTTACTTCCCGAAACTTCGGAGGAAGAGGCTCATTTCTTGGAACTAATCCAATTGGATGAAACCCATCGTGACAACACTTTGGCTAATGAAGCTCATAAGAAATGAATCAAGGAGCAATTTGACAAAAATGTCAAACCCCGTGTCTTCTCAAAAGGTGACCTGGGCTTGCTTTACGATCAACAATTTGATGAATTGGGAGCAGGTAAGTTCCAACCATTATGGATGTTGGGTTGTGTTATATTCTTTCCACATAGTTAACAGGGGGTTTGAGGCGTTCCCGTAAGCCCACTTTATGGGGTCCGGGGCAACGCCCTGGAAAATTTTAGTTTTGGACCCTATGTTAGGTTGGGTGGACCCACCTATGGTTTAGTGCATGATTTTTTCACATGTTTTTTGGACGCGATGGTTTTCGGTCCATGGTATTGGATGCGATGGTTTTTTGGTCCATGGTATTGGACATGATGGTTTTTTGGTCCATGGTATTGGATGATTCGACATGTATAAATATGTATTGTAACATTGAAAGGAAAATAATGAAAAATCAAGCTGGTAGTGCCAGTTTTGGGATCCAAGGGAAAATCTCGGTGCATATGTGTTTTTATGTGTTATGCTCTCGCATTGTTTATTTTTTTGTGATTTAGAATTCATATGCAGGTAATTTTTGTATGGGGTTAAAACCTACATTTGGTATCGGAGCTGTTTTGGCTTCAAGGGGATGCCTTTGTTGCTGAGGGGTTTCGCTCGGGCTTTTGGTAGACCGTGTTCAGTGGGACATCTGTGAGATCGATTCTGGTGGTGAAAGAAGATGGCGAGCGGCGGAAAGATAGAGATTGAGAAGTTCAATGGTCAGAGTTTTGAGTTGTGGAAACTCAAGATCGAGGATCTGTTGGTGGATAAAGATCAGTGGATCACGGTAGATTTGGGTACTAAACCAACGGGAGTGACCGATGAAGAATGGAAGAAGTTGGATTGGAAGGCAAAGAGCACAATACGAT
>APFE031681806.1:7687-21422 GCA_000404065.3 Pinus taeda | reverse complement strand
TATTGTAACATTGAAAGGAAAATAATGAAAAATCAAGCTGGTAGTCCCGATTTTGGGATCCAGGGGAAAATCTCTGTGCATATGTGTTTCTATGTGTTATTCTCTTGCATTGTTTATTTTTCTGTGATTTAGAATTCATATGCAGGTAATTTCTGTACGGGGTTAAAACCTACAATGGATGGGTCCCTACATTTTTAAGAAATTATTAGTAAAAGGAGCCTATGAGCTAGTAGATTACGATGAGATTCCACTGTCACAATCCCAAAATGTTGTTGTACTTTCAACGTTACTACGCTTGATTAAGTGTAGTAATCTCTTGTTACATTTTTTGTTTTCATCAAGAGTTATCATTTTCGTTAGGTAATCCACTTTACATTTGTTGCAGATGTCAGACCTATTGGAGTCATTTGTTGGATACGCTGACGGAGCTAGTCGTACTACGCGAAACCTATCTTTTGCAGTCTAGGCCATTTTTTATCCGAAGAGCGAGTTAGTGAGTTTCAAGGGGATATGTATTGGTCGATCAACGAACAACATCACTGATTATAGCGCATTGATGGAGCTTCTCTTCGATGCCATCGCGCATGGAATATGCTAACTTGTTGTCAGGCTAGACTCACAACTCGTCGTCCTACAACTTACTGGCATCTATTCCGTTCAGAATCCAGCTATCTATCGTATGTTCCTAAGGGTTAGGATTTTGGAAAGGCAGTTTGATTCTATTCAATATCAACACATTTCCAGAAACTTAAACACATTAACTGATTCATTAGCAAATTATGTGTTAGAAAGACATTTGCAGCATTTATAAAAGAAAAAGCATTTCAATTAACATTTGCATCAGGATCACATAACTTAACCAAAATAAAGCTCCAAAAATCAAAAGCATATATAATTGTTTATAGGTTTTACAAAATGTTCTGTGTCTAGGACAAATCGGTCATACGACCCAAAAACTAAAAAATGCAGGAAAGTGCCATAGACTAATGGTGTTGGTGATAACAAGTCACCACCTGTGTGATCATACGTAAGAGCCTAGTCCATCGACTTGGCACACCAGTGGTATCGCACTGTAATCTTAGAGGTAACTCATTGGTCCTCACATCTTGAATACCAAGGGTGAGACCCTCGATCTAATCCTGTAATACTGCAAGGGTCTCGGGTATGTCTAGATCACGAAGGACAACCCTCTCTACATCCTCTCCTACTAGAATAGTAGCTACTACCCTTGGTCATGTTTCTGGTCGCTTTGGTCCAACATATGCACAAATATATGGGTTTGATTAGTCTTGATAACATTTAAAAAACACAAGAACATTATAAAAGTAATAAACAAAGATATGGTCAGATCATTTTACCCATGACACTCCACTGCTCACCAACCGATATCACCAAATCTGGGTCGCCTTGGAAATCCATCCCAAAGTATGGATACTCGGCGAAGACCATCTCCTGATGGTTGAACCACTCAAAGAAGGCATCAGAGAATGAAATCTTTGACAGGCCAGCATGTCTGGCCATGAGGTCAACCCATCTCTACATCTGTGGTTCCCTCGGTGCTGGAAATTCTAGTGAAATGTACTGTGGCTACATTAGTGGAATCCTCTCCAAGGCAAAAGCAGTCAGAATGGAACCATAACTGAAGTTATTGGATCTTCCATTCTTCACCTTGGAAAGTTGTTCTTTTATAACTGGAAGCACTGCCTCACACCAGTTGAATACCTTTGGTTCTAGGCATTCTAAAGCATCCTTCATATATGATCTATTGGCCAAATGAAGCGCCATGCTACCAGCCAATCCAGCAAAGGTGAATAAAATAGTCCTCACGGACCAGTCAGTGACATCTCGAATACTGATTTGGCCATCCCTGCTCGGCTAAGATCCATCTCGACAAAACTGGCAAATATAATCCCTCATGGATTCACCCCCATGGGCAGATCCTGATAGTGAGAGAGGGGCACCACACCTTGATAACCTAGTCAAGAAGTAGATATCCTCAACTGTCAAAGGAATGGATTTGCCTCTAATCTAGAACATCTAGTTGGTAGGATCCCATGCATCGAGAAGATATTGCAACAAATTGATTTGTTGCCTCATGCTAGATATGCGGAAGAATTTGAGCAAGCCACAGTTTCACAATGCAGTAACCGTACCCAGATCATGTAGTCCTCTTCTTCATGCTCGCATCGACACCTACAATGGCCATATTGATCCGATGAATCTCCGAAACACAAACAAGAGATGAATTACGATCTTGATTTGGGCCAAAAAAGGCAAAAATTTCATGAGAAAACAATGCATAAACTTCTCCTCCTATGCCCATCGCACCTTGGCTATGTACAGGGTGGGATGCATATTGACTGACCAATGGCTAGCTTAGTATGCATCACGCTTTACGATGTAGACCAAGTGCGATGGGGAGAGAACAAATTGTTCAAATGTCTGAGGCCCAGAAAAATAGGAAAAGCTACTCAGAATCAGAAAAGGAAAGAATGCAATTGAGGAGCTAAGGGTTAGCTCCTACCTATTCCAGACGGTGCCAATAAATAGTCCACCAAATCTCCTGGAATCAACTGATGAAAATCAAGGGGGAAAACACCTCCAAAGCTCCAACAATCCCAAATTTGAATGAGATGTTAAAAATGAGAGGTAAAACTACTTTTATGTTACTGTTCACATAATTCAAGTAAGATGTTGGTTTTTAACTCATTTTTCAAGCATGTATTTACATTTCTAATCAATTTGATGGAGAGATTGAACAAGTAGTAGAACTGTCAAAAGAACATAGTGTTAATGGTGAATTGAACATCTCTAACTATTATACAAGCAATGTTTTCACAAAGTTCAATCTCGTTAAAAAATAAACCTAGCACTAAGCATAGTTTCTAAAGACTCAAGCTCATTAAAAAAGGAATCCACCCTTGGTAAATAACCTTTGTGATTGCATTTCTATCAACCTTTTGAGCCTTGGTCATGTTCTTACCATCACCTCCACTCTTTTAGCCAATCATATGCCTCCACTCGATTGTTTACCCTTTTGAGGAACATCTGCGATGAGTGATTCTATTTTCCACCCTCATTACACTGCAGTGTTTGAGAAGTTCCAAACTTAACTGGAACTAGTTGCTACCCAGATAGATCACTCATTCCTCAAAAACAAGTCTCTTTTAAGCTCTTTTTAGACTCATAAAATATGAAAAGATTACCGAGCTACTGGACTTTCCAGCTCATTAAAGTAAAGGGAAGCACTATCCCTCCTCTATATTTTAATCTTTTTGGACCTAAGGGATCAGTACATAAAATGATCGACTACTTGTCTTGTTTGGCTCACTAAAACTATCGAAAAGTCATCCCTTTCATATTATTTTATACTTTTTCAAACTTAAGGGATTATACCACGAAAAGGGACTACTATAGTTTCCTTTCTATCTCCTTTCAAGCTCTCTAAACATGAAAAGGACCGAGTTATATTTGTCGTTAAACTTGTTAAAACAATAGCGACAAACTTGTCCATCCAGAAAAATCTAGTTTCATTGTCACTATGCTCGATAAAACATAGTGACAGGTTTGCCCGAAGGGAAAATTATAGAACATTCATATGTTATCCTCCTCAAGCTTGACAAAAATAAAGAGGCACTAGTCAGTAATGACTAGGGAAAAAGGGAAAAGAACTTGAAGAACTTCATTGGTAGAAAGTCGCTCTTGAACATGACACTTTCACTCCATCACCATGATTGAGTCAGGTTGGGTTATTTCATTCACCATCACCATTGGTCCTCTGTATCATCCATGGGATTAACGCTACCGATCCATCACAGTGTCGTTGATATGTTCAAGAGAAGTCACTCAGAGAATTCATGAACCCAACTAACGCTTCATCCACTGCAATACCTTCACACTCCATTTTTCATGACTGCCACCATGAACCTTGTATCATCAGATCGTTTTCACCTCCACAAAATCATTTGCTCCATTTCGTGTCCTAGATGTGGGATTCATTAAGGCCCTCCTACGACGGGTCGCTTCTTTTCAACATGAGCTCATTATCCAAGAAGTTGACTTAGGAACAACCCTTTCAGTACTTTGAAGCTTGCATGCCTCAATGGCAATTTTCTCACTTCCGACAATAGGTTTATATCAATGACCTTCAACCGAACGATTTTGCGTGGTGTTTGGCATCGACTCATGTATTCATGCCACGTGAATTTTACTATAGTACCTTGAGTGTCATTATCATTATCGGTGATTCCTCTCGCGCCTGTTAACAACTTACATCATTCGCTGGTAATCAGGCAATGTCTTTCCATCTTTGACTTCAGAAGATCTTTTCACATGAATCAACTTCTACATCAAGCGAAGATTAAACGATTTTGATGACCCTAGATCTAGTTTCATCCATTCGGGTTGCGATATATTCAGGAAAATAAAGACATCGAATGTACTCCATAGATGCACAAATGATCATCCAAGCTAAGGGATTATGGCTCTACCAGAATCATCAGTCTGCCACACAGATAGTTGTCTATCCTATGTACATGAAAATGAATTTATAAAGCTAAGAATGGGAATGCTCGCCTCAGCTAGATCATGAAAATATTATGAAGATAATGTATTGTATTGTATCTTATTATAGGTCACCTTCCAATGCGAAAAACCTCAGATCCTCATGATAAAGAATTTCACCCAACATCAGAAGATTTACAACCTCATGCTTTAGGGGGCAACTGTTATAGACATATTTGGGCACTGCAACCCCAAAAACATATGTCGATAAACCAAGGGCTCTCAAACCCCTAAAAGTTTTGTTTCATACCCTAAAGGATCAAGGTCAGCTGATTACATCATTTCCCAGAAGTTCTCCCCGAAAAACCACTCAGAACTGGTCAAAACTAGACCATAAAGACTGCTCCATGCTGAGGGTGCAATGAATCTCACCTATTACACACAAGGGGTGTGATGCATACTAAAAAACCCTTCTGTAGGGTGTGATGAGCGAGAGAAGAAAAATGGCAGAGGCAATTTGCTAGGTGGAAACCCAAGGAATCTTCTAGAAACTGCTCATATGACACTTGCCTCTCTGAACTCACCCAGGGATGAGTAAGAGATCATGAAATCTCCAAGTGGAACCAAGAACTATCAGTAAAATGACACTAATCAAAAACCCAGAAGCTAACTTACCCCTCTACAAATATCTATATATGGATCCCTCATCCTAGAGAACCAGAGGCTGGAATTTTGTATTTCATAAGGAAGTGTTGTTGGTTTCTCTGTGAAGCATTGTATTATTGAGTGATCTACCTTTTCATGAGGTGAATAGGGCTTTCATGCTAAGAGGATGGTGATGAATCAGACAGCTGGGTTGTAATCCTCTCTTCTACTTCTATCAATAAATTTATTTGAGTTTTTCTCCATATACTTGCTTATTTCTGAATCTTGTATTTATGTATGCATTTGTATGGTTAATGTACATCTGATTCTACATTGTTTATGGTGTCATAGATCTCTATACTTTGATGGTATTTTGTTGCTTTGCCTCTACAGGTGTTCTTTGAAGTGGGACAAGTGAGAAAGGAGTGGTGAAGCTCTATCAAAGGAGAGAGGAAACAAGCAAGGAGCCAAGCGAAAGACTGAGGTTGGTGCTCTCTACTTCTCTCTTATCTATCTCCCATAAAGGAAAACACAAGTTAATTTGAATTGTTTGTTTCTAAGATAGCTACCCATCTTAATGGGACTAGCAAATATGAATAGATTCTAATTTTCCCGGAAACAATAACCATTTAAGATGCTTAAAAATAAAAATTTGGATTTCTCAAAGGTTTATTAAGACTGAGGGTTTTGATTTCCCAGTATGGTCACCACTATGTTATTGCTCAGATTTTTTCCCTAGAAGTTATCAAAGAAGGAATAGCCCGAGGTAACCACAAAACAATCTTTTAAGCATAGGTTCTAGCCAACCTACACTAACAGAGGGCTCTCTCTTTATAATTTAACTTTGTTTGAATAAGATTTTAGGCTACTTATTAATGTTCATGATTGTTTGTTTTGATTGGGTGGTGGAATTAAGATGACATATGGGCAAAGAAAATATTTAGGCCATTGGGCTATGGATTCAGTCAAGAAAGGCTTAACTGGATATGGTCTATCACTGAGGTAAGAGTCCAGAGGGCAGGCTAGCACAACAAGAAGAAATCTGTAGGTTTAAATGAATGGAAGGTCCTAACCAGGGCCAAGTGCAATGAAGAATCCTTAATCGGGATTGGGATGAAGAAACGAAGGATGACCAGTAAAAAATGGAAATAAAGGATCCTATACTATGGCCCAAAGAGGGGATAAACTATGGAAGTAAGGGGGCAATTAAGAATCCCCAGACTAAGGCAGTTTAGTAGAAAACATAAATAAAACAAATAGTTAAAACAGAGAGCAATTAAGCTAATTCTAATGATATCATTCCTTGCTTACTTTTAAGATTTTATAAGAAACACACATGAATATTTCATAATATAAGGAGAATACATTATTTAAACATGAGAAAATGATACTTATTTGTTTCAATTGTACATGAGAATCTAGTGAAATGTCCTCAACTCTATTTCATTTCCAGCAAAACCAGTCCAGTCTTGAGTACAAAAGCTTCTTGGCTAAAAAATAATATGTCTACAGAAATGTATTTCAATCCACACTAATTACTTCAATTTGTGAAGTGTTTATACAAAATTTGATACAAAATATCTCATAACCATATGAGAACTATTCTAGGAAATAGAAAATATCTTCAACACGAACATAGAGACAGATGGAGAACTGTTTGTTTGATGTCCCTTTAATTGTGACTGTGCTGGCTGTTGTTGCTCAGATTTGGCTCTTGAAATTTTCCTTGTAGTTATGTGTTCGAATTACTTGCATCTTTGACCTAATGATACTTTTTACCTGTTCTATTTTGATCCTCTTCCACCTGTTTTACTTGGAAGTTACCTTTTACCTTACAGATTTACTATAGTAACTTATAGTAAATCAGTCAAACTGGTCCATCATTTGCTATCAGGTAACTTCATTTTGATCATTTTCCTATATATTTGATTGGCTTTTGTATACTTAGCAAAATCTGGTTTTCTTGTGAAGAAGTTCTTGACTTCATGTTCAATGTAGAACAGATTCTCCAAGCCATCATAAAGCACTCTTCCGGTGGGCAGAGATTTTGCCCCTGAGGTACTAGCTTGGCTTTTGGCCAGCTTGTCTAACTTGTCAACATAATCTTCCTAGGTCATCAACTTATCATGGATCACCATAGGACTAGGGAGTCCCTTTTCTCTTAAGATGCCATACTTCAGCATAAATCTATCAATGTCTATTTGGATGCTCTGACATCATTTCTCCAGATTTAGCATTAAGTTTCTTTTAGTGAAGAACTTTTTGATTTCTATGATTCTTGCAGTTATGTCCTGTATATCTAATTCATCCAGTTCATATCTATTTTTGTTGTTCAAAAGGGTAATCAACTTATTAGCTTCTTCTAGTTTATTTCCCAGTTCTTCCACTATTTAGTGTATTGCCTCTGTGGCCATCTTGACCAATTCTGTTTGCTCAAAAATAATCTAAATAGAAGGCCAAACATCATTGATAAAATCAATGATGTTGGCCCAAAGGATTTATCTCATGTCTCCCAATGGTTCTTGAAATGTTAAATCCTTCTCTAGGGCTTTTATCCTTTCTGCAATCCTCAAGTTCCTTTGAGTTTCTTCTTTATGTTTTATTTGCATAAGTTTACGATTGGTTTCTGAACTTGATACTTATTCTCGGAGCTTCTTAAGCTCAATGGTATGGATACTCATTTCTTCCATGGCCTTGATCAATTCTGCAATTTTCTCTATGGGTGTCTCTGTGCTGATTGACGTACCTGTGCCTAATATAGTATCTCTCACTGGAAATGTTGTTGTTGGTGGAATTGTTGGTGCCAAGGTAGTTGCCAAGGTGGAGGGTACTGCTGTGGAGAATGTAGGTATTACAGTCTGAGGAGCGGTGGCCAAGTCACTCTGCTTGGACTGTATCAAATTATCCAATTCCTTCTCAGTTTCCTTCAATTGGTCATTTAACTTAAGGACTATGTACATAATTTCTTCCTCCTTCTGTGTTTCCAAAACTTCAGCAGTTTGAAGATGATGAAGAGGAGGAATCTTGAGCTGCTTCTTCAGTGCAACTATGTCATCTTTTTTCTTCTTTATTAGCTACTCTGCTACTTTCACATCTTTGGGATCATGTCCCAGCTCTATGACCAAGTCCTCTAAGGAATTTATCCTAGTGTCTTTAGCCCGAGATGAGGCCTTTTCCAACTGGAATTGGGCTGAGATGTTGTTCAGTGAATTTTGAAGTTGGTGAGTTGCTATGGCCTTACTATCCAATGTGGAATAGACCATTTCTCTAGTTTTTTTATGCAACTCAATTTGGTCAATAGGATGGATATCCTTTGCCATAACCTCAAAATCTGTCTTAAGATAATCTACCATTGACTTTGGTTGTTGTATGGTTGGCTTGAGAAAGCTCATCTGAATTTTTCCCTCCTTTATATCAAAGGCTGACATTAGCCTTGTTTGATTTTTTGGATCCATACTAAGATAATGTACAAGCTTTTCACTTTCAACCTTTCATTTCTTGCTTTGATTTCCTTGTATTTTTCCTTGATATCTAGGCTCTATCCTATGGGAGCCCTGAAAGAGGATACTTCCACACTCTGTTCCCTTTCTAACATCTAAGTTTGAGAGGTGGAAGGTTCTTGTGTCTCTCCTAAAGGAATGTTGTGCCCACTTTCTGTCCTTTTTGATTTTGAAGACCCTGTTATTTGCTCAGTGTACTCTTGTTCTGCATATGGGTTTAACCTTTACCTTTTAGCAAAGGTTTGGACCACAGGCCTACTGGAAGGAGTGGCCTCATATCTGTCTCTCTTAAGTCTCCTCTCCTTACTAAGACGAGTCTGCAAAACAGGAGGATTGCTCATTATTTGTTCAGGTTGGGTAATCTCCTCTAAAATTTCAGGTTGTTTAGATTCTTCTGGACATTCTGAAAGCTCTGGTTGCTTTGATGGCTCTGCTTGCCCTAAAGATTCTGGTTGTCGTGATGGTCCTGCCTCTGCTGATGGACTTGTTTCTTCTATCTGCCCATTGTGGCCCTGTGCTTGTCTCTGAGGTTGAGACTCTCCTAGAATCTGTAAAAAAGAATCCTCATTAAGTCTTCTATCTAATTCCATTAATACATTATCAACAACAACATATGTACTATCTATATCTACCAAAGTGTCTTCCACCCATTCAGATTAATTAGCAGATTGTTCAATTTCAAGGATTCTGTGGTGGATGTAAGGAGATAGTTTATTCTTTTGTCTCCTATTACAAATGAAGCTGTAGGGGTCATAGCTCCACATGAAACTTTGTTTCACTTTCAATATTTGAAGGATTCCATGTTCCTCCCTTCCTACTTCTCTACTATTGCAAATGAATGCGCCTAGTTGATCCTTTATCCTGAGTTGGGATTTCTTCTTAGCTCTTACAAAGTGCACTTCATCTGAATTTATCATTTGTTTGTAGTACTCCAGAGCAAACAATATCATGGGGAGGTACTTTGGCAATATGTAAGGTGGCAATTCACATCCATAAATTTTGATTTCAGCATGGTTTTGGTACAAGTTCCAATCCCCTACTTTGCATTGTTTTGATAATTGCAGGACCCATCTGATGTCTACACTGATTCTGGGTGGAGGGCTTCCTAGTAGCATGCTTGTCACATGCTAAACAAAGAGGTCTATGATTTCTGTATAGGAGTATTGAGAATCCAACTGAGTTAAAGAAGTCTAGAAGATCATTGATTTGGGGTTTCCTTTAGTATCAATCTTTTCGAGGGCTATTGGAAACCTATCAGCTTGATAGTACAAGAATAAATGATATAGAGCTGAGGAATACTTGAACACTTTTTCATTTTCCAACCTCATTAATTGATCATGCATTCTGTCAGCAATAAACTTTTTGTAGTAAAATATGATGGCTGGTGGTTGGCCAAGAGATTAGATTGACATGATGGATATAATGATCTCAACAACAAACTCACTAGTGGTGTATCCTAGCACCCTGGATACCATATCTATAATGTCTCGGCCAAGGTTGGAGAATATAGTCCATAGATAAGGAGGATATTCCTTTGGGATGTCACATTCTTCTTTGATGAAAATCTGGAATCATTGAGCCAGTTTGACTGATGCGAGGGTAGGGAATCTATTTAGCATATCTCGAACAGAAAGAGGAGTTAGATTTTGGCTTGGTTGTAGTTGCGGAATTCAGTTGATGGATTTAGTAGTGATAGTAAACAGAACTGAATGGTCGGAGGTCCTTACTACCCTTTGGATAGGATCATAGTTCATGTGGCACTAATGTACAATTTCTAGGAATACATGCACTCTGGGGAACTAGTATTTAGGAAATCCTAATTCCCAAATTCCAATCGAGTCGGCTTGGTTTAGGTACTGGTCTCTATACTTGCAAAAGAGTTTTAAAGGGGATTTTGAGACAGAGGTATCCTTAATCTGGAAACTCTTATCTACAAGGGTAAGGTGGTCTGAATCCCTATAAGGAGTTGTAATGGGCATGACATTCAGTGCAATTGGGGCTTCCATCCTTGGTTCTTATGGATTCAAGGACGAGGCACAGGGTTTCAAGGAAATTGGGAACAATAGGTCTATTTCAGAGTATTTCAAGACTACTAGGTGGCTTAATTAACTAAATTACTTAGTATTTAAAGAAATTTAGCTCTGGTTCGGCAAGAAATTAGGTTTTCTTAGTCAGAATGGGGTAAATACCTGGTGTCAGCTATTTGAATGGAGTAATGGTGCTGGTGCACTATTTGTAGGAAGTTCATAGGTATGCAAGGTAGTCTAGAGTTTCAACAGCTGCGGAAAGTTGACGGTTGGTAGCAGGTTTGCATGAACGTGCTCTGTGCTTTGAATGGAAGCCAGAATGTCCTTTTCACGATAAAAAGCAAAAAAACAACGCGTTTTTTGGATTTATGTGTAAAGTCAATGATATTGGTGGGTATAATGGGAAAACAACAGTTGATGCCAATTGGGGGATGTGACAGTTTGTCACATAGTAGAGGTGGTAAGTGGAGGCAGTAAGCGGGATCCATCGCACCACTTTTCGGGAAAAATGGTTTTGGGGGTAGGCTACCTGATGCCATTCATCGGGCGCCACATAGCAACGGGGTGAACAATGAAACCACTCACATCGGGCGGGTAAAGGTCGGCCTTCAAGAGCCACTCGATATGAGCGTGAGCCATTGGATTTGAAGGGATCATATCATACATTGATCGAGGGTGTGATTTGATTGGGGAGTTAATGGATGGGCCCAACGAGTTATTAACTACAAGTTAGGGTGGCTTAATGATGTATGGGGCGATATGATTGGAGGAATAGGTTATTAATTAATCTTTGTTTGATTAATTAACCCCTTTTTGTTTGGCAGAGGATTCTGGCTTTTAATTAGTCGCAGATCAATTAATTAATCCATTTAACTAATTCAGTTAATAAGGTTTATATTTCAAACCATTCGGGCGGGATATTAATGTATGGGATTTTAATAAAACATATGGGAAAGGGGGTTTTCTTTCGGAATTAAATATAATAAAAATTAAGAGTTAATATGAAGTGAAAGTAGGAAAGAAAATACGCTAAGTATAATGTTTTGATATTTTATTTTTATATCGACATCTATACATCATTACTTAGGATAAATGATTTTTTATGGGAAAAGGGGGTTTTATGTAGGGTTAATTACCTTCCCTAGGCAATTGATGATATCTGTTATGAAACCAACTAACAAAAAGATAGAAAAGATAGATTAATGCCTTAGAATTCAACCTCTTCGAGGGGGAAACCTCCTTTACATTACATAAATGAACAATTCTTGGATGATACAAATGACAAGACCTCCTTTTTATATATAGGAGTTTAAGGGGTCATAATATTATCAGAGTCAACATAACAATAATTATGTAAGGGCACAATAAAAACAATAGTGGGCTTCTATGGGGCACAATAATAACAATATGGGGACTACATGGGTACAACAATATAATAAGGGGGTTGTACTGATAACAATAAGGGGTTACACTAGTAGTATAGGGGCCTAACATGCCCCTCCTTCAAAAAGTGTTGTCCTCAACACTTTAGTAGTTCTTGATGCTTTTGTATAAAATTATTGTCACCCCATGTGGAATATTTGGTGGGTAAGTTCTTCCACTTGATGAGATACTTTGAAATTGATCGATTTCATAGCTTTCAGGTTCTTGTTTCTATGACTGTTCCATGTTCCAATTTGATTTTTCCTTCCTCTTCAAGTTCTAGAAATATTGTTTGAATTGGAATATTTTGCAACTTTTGAATGAGTGTCCATATTTCTTTGTCCTTCTTCCATTCATCCCTTGTTTCTTTTATCCAATCTAGTTCGATAATAGAAATAGAACAAAACAATGCTTTCACATCCTCATCCTTTCTTGAGAGTGCATCTACAACAAAATTTTGCTTCCCTTTTCTATAGATGATGTCAAAGTCATAACCCAACATATTTGTGACCCATTTTTTTTGTTATTATAAAGATAATAGTTGTTCTAACAAGTCTTTAAGACTATCATGATCCATTTTTACCTTGAAGTGTCTTCCCATTCGGTAAGGTTGCCATTTCTTAAGTGCATATAGTATTGCCAAAATTTCCCTCTCCTAAATATCTTGCTTGAGATGTAGCAATAAAAATACCCAATCACCTACATCAAAACATTTTACACTATGATGTTGATCTACCTGTTGTTTCATTCGATTTTGCACCAAAGTGGCATTATCCATTAAAAGTTGGAGAACTTGTTGTCGATGCTCGATGTGATCTTTCACTGCTTGAACCGTTTTCTTCTTGATATGTCCTTCTATATTTAGAGTTTGAGGAGTGGTAATTTCTTCCAATCCTTTACAAGATATGATTAGATTCATTTCTTGATGCTCGATGTGATCTTTCACTTCTTGAACATTTTTCTTCTTGATATGCCCTTCTATCTTGATAGTTTGAGGAGTGGTAATTCCGACCAATGAATTACAAGAAATGGTTAGATTAATTTCTTCTTTCTTGATGTGATCTTTCACTTCTTGCACCTTTTTCTTCTTTATATGTCCTTCTATCTTGAGAGTTTGAGTGGTAATTCCTACCAATGCTTTACAAGATATGGTCTGATTCATTTCTTCTTTCTCTGGGGTTGGGTCTTGGCGTATATCCTCTTCTTTTGATGTTTCTTGATCCTTTTCTTCCTCCTCTTCATACTCTATGTAAAATAATTTCTTCTCAACACACTTATGACCTTTAGTGCATTTTCTATCACAATTGTAACAAATCCCTTCTTCTCTTTTTTCTTCCAATTGTTGTGGTGTAAGCCTTGTAGGTTGTGGAAGGCTAGGAGAAAAAACACTTCCATAATTATAGTCATAAGTGGTGGGATTCCTTGTTTCCATAATTTCACTTTCAATTTTTCTTGCCAACTCGAATGCCTCCTCCAATGAATCAGGTTCCAAAAAATGAACCTCATGTTGAACGCTATCCTTTAAAGTCCCTATGAAGACATCAATCCTTTGCTTCTCTGGAATATAATTTACCCTTCTATTCAATTTTTGAAATTCCTCAATGTTCTCTTCCATTGAACCCTTTTGTTTGAGATTTA
>APFE031681800.1:118697-147265 GCA_000404065.3 Pinus taeda | reverse complement strand
TTGCCCTAGAAGGCAACCCCTCTCTTTGTATGAGGGCATTGTATTTTGAGGCGGTGATAGAGGTGCATTCTGTGTGAGAGGGAAACAGAGAGGTGAGACTGTGAGAGAAAACAGAGGATATTACAACGGCTTTGCTGTAGGTTGTGTCTCTTCATTTTTGTTGGATAATAGAAAGGAAGGACTGGCTGTTCGAGGTGGACGTAGCCCAAACTGGGTGAACCACGTATATCTGTGTCTCTCTTGTTTTGTGCATTTTCTGTGTTTATATTTCTGCAATATTCTATGTGTTCCATTGCTCCGTAATATATAATTTTCTAACAAAGGTTATCACAGAAGAGGATGAGGTCAAGGAGGAGGAGGGCTTGGTACTGGTTGAGGTCAAGTTATCTATTACAACTGCGGGACACCAAGGCACTACGCACATGAGTGTCAGAATTAGACACACCCATCATGTCAATATTACACCAATTTTACCACACTATAGAAGAATTCCTGGTGTTGATAGCTAAGATGCAGGAGAAAAAGGCACAACCTCTACAACCTATGCAAAACTTATAGATGATGAGAGTTGAGTCCGGCAAGAGGATTAGAGCATGAATATAGTGCTTAGAAGCGAAATAATGACTGACAACAATAAAGGTAAATAACTTGAAGAGGATGGATGGGTATACAAGACCCCAGAGAAGGAAGTGGGTTTTGATCTGAATCACGAGTTTGAAACATTTATGGGTCCCAAGAAAAGCTTCACTGAGGCATCCACCTTAGGAAGTCAGGACAAGATCCAAGACACCAACAAATCTGTAGAGGTGGATCCCTATATCCTTACCACATTCTTGGAGACCTACATGAAACTTTTGCACGATAATAAGGCTATGAAAGGCCTGCAGGAGTTAATAAACAAATGCGCCAACAAAGAAAACGCCCTTGATGGACATCACGTAATTATAAAAATTAGCAAACATAAGGTGCGAACAGGGCATGAGATGAGGCTCACCACACAAATAGGAGACTATGAGATGGATCAAGTCATTTTGGATATGGGGTCTGATGTAAACGTACTACCAAAGAAAAAATGGGAAAGAATGGGGAGACCTATGCTGCAGTGGTCTCCGATCTAGCTCAGAATGGAAAACCAATAGAAATCATCCTTATGGGATGATTATATGGAGTAACAATGGATATAGAAGGAGCAAGTGAAATGGCCAATTTTGAATTCATAGGGATTTTCGATGATATTAATCTGTATCCCATGCTCCTCATAATTGATTGGGTCATTGATATGAATGCGGTCATCAATTTGAAGAAAAGGATAATGTCATTTGAAAGGAAATCACTTCACATTGTAGTACCATTGAACCCTACAAAAGGAGCACAATACACTGAACTAGTCTATGATTATGAAGAAAGTCATGATGAGTTGGATCATATATACAAAATAACCGTGTGAGACCAAGACTAGATCAATTTGACGGTATATGGAAGAATTGAATGGGATCAATAAATTTCATGCACTTTTGATTCAGATGAGGAGTTGGAACTTTGGCAGAATCGCTTGCATGAAGTGTATGCATTGCACTACAATATGATGACAAAATTGGTGTGTTGTGTGTCATCAGAGGTAAGGAATTTACCTTATTATGATGGTTTAATAGATGTTGACATTTTTTTGGATGAATTTGAGTGTGAAATCCCTCAGGATCACCGCTTCCAAGTGTTGGATTTGGCATTGCACACTACGACCACACAATGGTGGGGTACGCACAAGGACAACATTGATGGATGGCGAGATTACAATAGGATGATGAGGTTATAGTTTGGGAATCTTAATACTATAATCACTAAGAAATATGATGGAAGGGATGATCCACATGGTCACCTAGTGAAATGTACTAGAGCATGGGGGACAAAACCATAGCCGGAATGGGTACACATATTCTGCCATACTTGCGATACAATTGCTATGAATTGGTACTTGGACACGAAGCTCCGCCATGGCACTGTGGAGTGGGATATATTGAGGGAAGGATTCTTATTGAACTTCAGCTTTGAAGATAGCTTTGTGAGCATCGATGAAGTGTTGCAAGAAATTAAGGTAGTTATCTTTAGAACACCGCAAGAACCCATGGAATGGGTTCAACTAGATTGGAGCACCTAGTTGAGCCATGCATTGGAGTGCTATAATGTGACTGGTGAAGAGGAGGATGATGATCCAAGGAAAATAAATATTCCTGAGACAGAAAGGCATCGTGAATTTGAAGAACCACAAATAGACAACCCGTAATCACCGCGCCATTGAAGACAAAATAAGTAAACATTGGCACTAACACAAAATTGAAATTTGCAAAGGTTGGGGATTAATGTGATGATGCCCTAGTGGATAAAGTTGCTCAGTTACTCCACGAGTACCAGGATCTTTTTCCTACCAAATTTTTGGATCTGAAGGGGATAATTCGCAACTTGGGCATTGTGAAGATTACCATGACGATGGACGTGAAGCCCATTAAGAAAAGGCCATATCATCTTAATCCCAAATACAAGGAAAAGGTTTGTCAGGAGTTGGATAATATGTTGGAGGCGAGCATCATAGAACCTATGGCGGAACCTGATTGAGTGAGCCCGATGGTGGTTTAGGAGAGGAAATAGAAGGGTGAAATAAGGATTTTCTTATATATGAGGAAGCTTAACGATGCATGTGTCCATGACCCATTCCCAACAACGTTTATAGATGAAGTAAGGGATAACGTTAGAGGGCAGGAGGCCTACTCATTTACTGATGGATTTTATGGGTATCATTAGATCAAGATCACGCCAGAGGATAGGAGAAAAATGACCTTCATGATGGAATGGGGTTGCTTTCAATACACTGTGATGCTGTTTGGACTTAAGAATGCACCTGTGATATTTTCTTGCATAGTCATCGCCACATTCAAGGAGTTCATTCATAAGTTCCTAGAAGTATACTTTCATGACTCGACAGTGTTCGATTAGTGAAAAGCCATGCATCAAGTATACACTTGATACTAGATACATGTCACAGATACCAGATCGCACTAAATTTGAAGAAATTTTTATTCTATATTCCCTTTAGGATCTTGCTGGGTCATGTGGTTTTCAAACAAGGATTAATGGTGGACCCTGCAAAGATTGTAGTGATTGTGAATTTGGAGGCCCCGCGAAGCATTAAGAAGTTGCACCCAACATTGGGACATATGGGCTATCATAGAATGTTTATCAAAGCTTATTCTCAAATTATTGTGCCCATGGAGAAATTACTGAAGAAGGATGCATTATTCTGTTGGGACAAAGAGTGTCTATGTAGTTTGGATGTATTGAAAGAAAAGATGGTCATCGCGCCAATCTTGGTATTCCCTAATTGGAAGAAGGAATTTCATGTACATGTGGATGCCTCTTGCATTGTGTTGGGTGCAGTGCTAACAATAGACCAGTGAAGGAGAAATGGACCACCCTATAGCCTTCACAAGTAGGAAGATATCAAAGGATGAGAAGAATTATTCAATGACTGAGCGTGAAGGATTGGCTATGGTATACACTCTACAAAAATTTAGGCACTATCTGTTAGGAGGGAATTTCAAAATGTACACAAATCATTCTACATTGAAGTACCTGGTCAACAAGCCTGTGTTGGGGCGGCAGATCTATAGGTGGTTGCTACTATTTTAGGAGTATGAATTTGAAGTAATTGTGAAGCCATGGAGGTTAAATGTAGGGCTTGACCATCTGTCCCAGATTGAAACAGGAGAGGATCCTACTGATATGGAGGAAGGGTTTCTAGATGTGCAGCTCTTCGTAGTGTGCATAGCAGAACCACTTTGAAAATATTATTTACTTTTTTACTATGAGGATGGCACCAGAAGGGTATTCAAGTCAACAAAAGAAGGAATTGGTAGCGCGTGCATCCGATTTATCAGTCATTACAGGACATCTATATAAGATGGGTGTAGATGAAATATTGTGAAGATAAGTGTTGGATTTTGAGAGCGATAGCATTCTCGCTGAAGCTCATGGGGGAGCTACCGGAGGTCATTATGTAGGGAAGTAAACTGCATAGAATATTGTGCACGCAGGGCTATGGTATCCAATGTTGTACAAACATTCCAAGGTGTATTATAGGGAGTAAGATGCATGTCAAAGAATTGGTAGACCATCGTGGAGGGATGAGTTGCCACTAGACTCAAGTGTCCTTGTAGCCATTTGAAAAATGGGCAATTGATTTTTTTGGGTCAATTCATCCCTCGGGGAAGAAAATAGGTGTGCCCTATATTATCACTATGATGGAGTATTTAACTAGATGGGTGGAAGCACAACTTGTTAAAGACTCTATAGGGGCTACAACAACAAAAAAAAAAATTGAGCATGTCTTAACCAGATTTGGCTAGCCGAAAGTGTTGATGAGAGACATAGGTACACACATCCTGAACAAAATCATCAGCGCATTGACTGAAGAATTCCAGGTTTATCATCAGAAGAGTACACCGTATCATACATAGGCCAATGGAACTATTAAGACCTTTAATAAGATTTTGGAGAACATGTTGACAAAGATCTGCAATGCGCAGTGACATGATTTGGATGTGCACGTACATGCATTATTATGGGTGTATAGGACTACTAGAAAGAAGCTGACATGACAAACTTCATCCTGATTGGTCTATGGTGTAGAAGCTGTAATGATGATGGAATATATCATTCCTAGTCTATGCATAGTAGCTCTCACAAGTATGGTAGATGTTTGGTCAATTTAGTGTCCTAAATTTCTCTACATAAATTATCAATCAGAGTATCATAAACTGATGAAGTGTAGTGCACTATATGTGCTAGATGACCCTTCTTACCTCACTAATTTTGAGTTTTATGTTGTTTTGGGGGTTTGATCCTTTAATTCCTAATGTTTTACAATGTACTTAACAAAATCTTAAATTGACTTCTGCTAAGAATCCAGAGAAATGAAATGAGGACTAAAAGTGCTTTAATCCAGATTTGGAAGTAAAGTTTAACCAAGAAAATGAAAACAGAGTTTTTATTTCTGCTCTTATTATTGTTCCAAATCATGAACTAAAAGGAATTAAAAGTGAATTTGCAACTATCTATTATGGAAACAAAACTGAAATGAAATATTGAAAGTGAGACTACAACTATTGTTTAGTCTATTGTAGAATCAAAACTTAATGAGAAACTAAAAATGAAATTTTAACAAAGCTAAATGAAATACTAAGACTGAAAATGAAATTGCAACTAATCTAGTATGGAAACTAAATGAAGTACTTAGTTACTCTGCCTCACAATTTTGGGAGAACAACCTCCTTGTGATGACATTTTGAGGAATTTTGTACTTCATTATTCTAAGAGAAAATAAATACAAAAATGAAAAAAAGACTAATCGTATAAATGAAGTATTAAACCATTTAGTATAAGATGAATCATCAACTAGAAGGGCTTTTTAGAAACATTCACCTACAACATGAGTCACTAAACTAGTAATAAAATGGCAAGACAATAATGGAACTGATTAGTTTAATTAAAAACCTAAAGACTAATGAAACAACAAATGAAATAAATTACTCTACACTACTGAACTCAACTTCAAGCTACTAATAAGAAACTAGAAAGAAATTAAACAAAAAGAACTATTCTGTACTGAAATAAGCTATTCTGCGTTAGTGAGAAAATGATAAAGACTGCATTATGAATGAGATTAGCAAATGGTTATAAACATTATGGAAGAAACAATGAATTTATAGTTCAACTATAAAAGACAAAACAAAATGAAATGAAACCTTAGTCAATGCAAGGGCCCTCTGCAGCTACTCAGTTTATGCGTACTTAATCAACACTCCAACAAACGCTTTCAAATATCCATGAAATACACAATCTTTATATTAAAAACAGAGAACGAATTTTCAAAATTACAAAGCGGTAATCTGAACTTAATACATGAGAAAAAATTGAATTGGTTCTGCATTCTTCACACAAGTATTTATAAAGAAATTATACAATTGTTTTATGGAGAAAAATAAGCTACATCAAAAACATGTAGGCAGACAAGCACACGAAATTCTCTTCCTCAGTTGCTGGATACATAAGTCTAAGGTGATGACTGTTGGATTCAGTTTTCATAGATGGTTGTTGAAGTCCGTGGGTTTAGGAAATTGTTTCGGATCCCATCACTCAGAAATGTGTACAAAATAGAGTCTTGTTTGCTTTAAGTCTCTATGTTTGACTTTTCCTTTGACCGGAGTCTTCCTTGTCGACCTGGGATAGATGAATAGGACATGATACATGGCATGATATTTTCCAAGCTGCCCATGTAGTTATTTTCTCCTCCTAACACCTGGAACCTCTAAAAGCACGGAAGTAGCTACGGAACATCTGATTAGCTGCAGAATAGGTTGCCTTCCATAGCTAAAAGACAAAAACTTATTCAAACAGTAAACATAAAAGTATAATATGCAAATCACTAAAATGTTCTCCTTAAGGCAATGTATACTAGTTATTGATGATAAGGATGCATTTTCTTCATGGAAAAACAAAGAAAAGGGAGGAGAAAAGCTGTTAAGGAAAGGGCAGTTTTGAAGCTCAACATACCCCCACTACAAGACTATTGCATGTCCCCATGTAATCAAAATTGTAAACTTCCTCCTTCTATTGCATTTGTTCTGATACTTAAGCTAACACATCCAATTTCCTCTTCTTGCTTTTCTTTAAACCAACTGCCATCCTTGGCTTCCTCATGAGAAATCTGTACTTGAGGTTAATCAGTGCCCTATTCAATTTCTTATTTTTATTTTTCAACTTTTTGTTCTTCTTATGCCATAAACCCAAGTGTAGTATGGTGTTATCATTAATAGCTCTATTGAGCTTATTCTGTTCCTTCAAATTTTCATTTTCTCTTTGGATGTGTCTATTCAGAATTTCTAGCTCATAGATCTCTTGTTTGAGAGAGCTGATTAGAGTTTCTTGTGTGGTGGCAGGTTTCTCTGGTTTAGCTGAAGTCCCTGGGTCTACTGATGTACTCTTTTTCTCCAATGACTCTATGTAGTCATAGATTTGTTGTTGTATTGGATCAATGCCTGGAGAAACTCTTCTTGAGCTTCCCTCAAAGTTTTGTGGAGGAGAGTTTTGTGGGCTTTGTTCATATGGAATACTGTTAGGCGATTGAGCTAGAGTTTCTTCCTCGAAATTTATAAACTAGGCCTCTTTTGATTTCACCTTCTTCACTTTTCCTCAGAGCCTAGAACTCCTCCTCAAGTTTTGGGAGCCTATGATCTCTTATTTTCTATCCTTTTTCCTCTTTCCTTTCTCTTTATCTTTCTTGATCTATTCCCTGATTTTGGTTAGCTTTTCAGAAATTAGTTGTTCATCCTCTTTAGGTGATGAAGGTTCAATAATATCCATGTGGATTTCTTCAACCTTTTATTTCATTTTTCTCTCTTGCTTGCTCTGCTTTCTGATCTCTGTTAATTTTTCAGAGATTGGTTCTTCTTCATCATTTTTCTGTACTGAAATTTTAGTGGTTCTTTGAATGGTGAGATTGGTCTTCTTCCTCCTACTTCTTTTAACATGACTTCCCTTAGACAAATATGGAGCATCTTGGAAGAAATTCCTTACCAAAAATTCCTCCCATATATCCCCTACACTTACATGAAATTCAACTAAAATCTTCACTAGTCCATGGTGATATAGAGTGGTTTCTATTGATTCAACTTTCTTTTGAACATTAGTTTCCATTCTTATCAAACTATTCAATAGGGAAAAGGGAAGATTGAGGGTTCCAATCTCTAGAAAATTCATTAACAATCGTATATGATACACATACATAGAACCAAACCTCCCTTTGCATGTAATGAACTTTTGCAGAATTAACAACATGCTACTCCATTTGTTTTTGAGTGCAGAAATTGGAATCCCTTTTCTAAAAACTCAAATCTCCATACCTAGATTTTTAAGAATGACCTTCCAAGATTCATCATGAAACTCTTTGTTCTTTAACCACCTTTCTCCTAGGCTTTGGATTTCTATTGCTTCAGCTATAAAGGACTCAATAACTGCAAATTTGATGTCCCCAATTTCCATTTCGGTGCCATCAAAGGATCTTGCAAAGGATTCAGTGATTTCTTTGTGGTAACCATTGAATTTTTTAATAAAACACAACCAACCAGCCTTCTGTAACATTCCCTTCAGCTATGGATAACCTTCCATATATTTCACCCCTATGGGTTCAGTTCTAACAATAAGCCCCATAACTTCTGTTCTTGGCTACTCTTCAAATGTTTCTCTCTGTCTGAGAAATGGAATGACTGCGTAAAGAGGACTGTGTATACGAAAATGGAGCAACTGTGTATAGAGAAACAGAACGACTGTGGATATGGAAACAAAATGGCAGAGTATATGGAAGCAGAATGATAGTGAATATGAGATAAAATCACTATATATATGGAATATATGGAAACAGAGTAGCTGTTTACGCAAACTGTGTGGAAATAGAGTGACTGTATACACAAAGTATATGAAAGCAGAGTAATTGTATGCATAAAGAGGCTGCATAAGTATGAGAGAAAAACTTAGTGTAATAAACAAACAACCTGGGTTTGAAGAGTCGTACATAGATAGGTCATGTTGTTAATGTAATCGTTAACAGGTGTAGCTGTAGAAGTCTGGTTAGGTATAAGTTTATGGAGTTTAAAACATGGATCAGTTATGAAGGAATCATTTGATCGTTTGGCATTGAAGATGGAAGATATGGCAGAGACATCATGGTAGTCAAATCACATAATGATTAATCAAGGAAATATGTGATCATACATGTTATACAAGCTTATGTTTTTGAATTGCTTTTCGAAATAAGTTTTTCTATTTTACCTTTGGAACCTTATGTTGAAAAGTGTGCAACAAGAAATGTTAAATTTAGAATGTGCTAAAAATAGACCTACTAAAAATAGCATGTCTAAAAATAGTAGTCTGGCCAGTGAGGTCATTGGCCACATTGAGTGAGAGGTGAAACTACTAAAAATAGAAAGTTCTAAAAATAGCATTTCTGGGTCCCTTCCTATTTATAGCAGTCCCTAGTCTATATATAGGAGGTAAAATTAATTTTGGTCTTAACAAAAGTTGGAAATATTAATTAATTAATTCAGTCGTGTTAATTAATTATGGAAAATTAAACTTGAAGTCTTTATGAGATCATGCAATTATTTTCTCACTTGATTTAGGAATTTATCCCTTGATTAAAGGAGATAAGGTTCAGTTCTATAATGAGAGGATCAGTTGAATTAGTTTTACTTAGTCAAGTCCAGTTAGATTAATTTAACAAGTTGTTAAATTAATGAAATATAATTTGTTAATGCTTGCATGCATGTGACAACTATTATTTCAAATAATTGAGCATTCCCTCATGAATAACTGATGCATGTCAGTTCAGACAGAGACCCAGTGGAGATCAGATGAGGGACAGTGTACTATTAGATGCTTGGATATTTCTACTAAGTATTCCTTGCATGGAGAAGGATCTATTATAGGAGATTGGAGGACTTGTGGCCTATATATTAAGGCCTAGGTAGTCCATGATTTTCATCTTCTGAAGATCATTAGGATCTTCTGATTATAGAGAGTAGGATAGCTATTGAGCTTATTCTTTTTGTATGTTGTTTAGGATCTACACTTGATTGATAATACATGGTTAGGGTTTTATGTTGGTGCTTTCCCCTGGATATATCTTGTCTTATGTGTGATTAATTCTCTTGATCAGTTATGCATGTTTCTATTTGATGTTGCTCATGAATTCGATTATGCTTCCACTTAATGTTTTGTCGAAGTAGAACAAGTATTATACTTTAGGACATTGCATATATCGGTTTGTTCTACAGGTGAAATTTCTACATGGTATCGAAGAACAGATGATCAAGCAAGAACAGTATACTAGCAGGAGAAATTCGAAGTTTATTATTCGGGATATAGATCTCAAGTTCTTATCACATCTATTTCATGGATGCCGTTCTATGGTTTGAGGTTTGAGTATGCCCTTGATGGCAGCTCAAACTATATATCTTGGATGGATCGCATGGAGGCAGTTTTGGAAGATAATGGCCTTAACGATTTCATTGATCAGGAAATTCCTAAGCCTACTGACAAGACTGAGTGAGTGAAATGGAGAAAGTGTGTGGCTAGAGCTAGGAGAATTCTCTTAGAGGGAGTACGAGATCACATTGTCTCGAGCCTCCATGGGAAGGAGACTCCGCATGCAATGTGGAAAACATTGAAAGATTTATATCAGAATAGTAGTGATTAGAGGAAGTTGGCACTGAAGGACAAACTTAAAAAGATCAAGTGTGAAAGGGATGAGACGATCTCTATGTATCTGACCAAGCTCATCACATGCAAGGATGAGCTTGCAAGTGTAGGGGTTGTGACATCGGATGAGGATATGGTGAGTCTAGCACTCCTTGGCCTTCCTAATAGCTGGCATAGCTACTAGGACTCGGTGAATGGAAGGGAGAAACTGCCAGATTGGGAACGACTATGGTCATATTTTATGCAAGAGGAGATTAGACAGAGCACCAGAGACAGTGCTTCATCCATGCATGATGAGGGGAACTGTGCCTTAGCGAGTAAGGCGAAGAAGGGGAAGGATAAGGTTTCTCTTTCCAAATCCAGTTCTTCTAATGATGGGAATAAGGTTGACAAATCTAAAGTGTGATGCTTTCATTGTCATGAGGTGGGCTATTATGCTACAAATTGTCCACGGAGGAAATCCAAGAAGGGATCCGGGGAAGGATCTGAAGGTGAGGCACTTGCTTCACAGTTTGAGTTGGATTTCACACTCTTCACATGCATGGTTTCATCCGTGGTGGGAAGTGGTTGGTTTCTTGATAGTGGATCTTCTTTCCTTATGACTGGTGACAAGAGTTTGTTTAGTACTTTGGAGGAGAAAGATCTCCAGATACTTAGAGTGATGGGTAATGATAAGAAGTATAGTGTTTCAAGTGTAGGCATGGTTATTTTTCAGAGGGAGCATGGATCTTGCCTTACCTTGACCGATGTCAAGTATGTACCAGGAATGAAGAAAAGTTTGGTGTCGACTACGATGCTGGAAGACAGAGGCTATGATGTAGTCTTTAGTAAGGGAAAGGTTTTCCTTAGACACATCATCACTAGACAAGTGAAGCAGATTGGTTCATGGGTCAAGAACTTGCATGTACTTGAGGTACAAGATGCATGCAAAGCCTTAAGTAGCAAGGAAACTAATGGAGACTTGGTGGTTGAGAGGGAGGGTATATTACCTCTCAACATGCAGAGCCAGAAGAAGTCTCAGACGATTGTGGAGGAGCCACGATTGGTACAACAGCTTTAGGAGGTTGTGGAGCAGCCACAATAGGGGAAGTTGATTGGATATCAAGTAGAGACATCTACTCATGCAGAGACCTTCAGTAGGGGGAACTTCGAGCCAGGTGGGCTGAGGGATCACATGTAGCCATACCTCCAAGTAGGAGGTGGGGCGATATAGAGAGATCATCCCAATGAGGAGGGGCAGGATCCTTGAGGTATCTAACCTCTTGGATGAGACCTTGCTACAGGAGCCCCGATGTGGAGTAGCAAGAACTAACTGATTGGGTAGAGAAATATGTGGATGGAGTGGTAGAGAGAGTGACAGTGCAGGGAATCCTAAGACAGCACATAGCTAGCAAGCTGCAGCAATACGAGAGGCACAAGTGTTTTGCACAATGCTAGGTGGCACAGAGAGGTGTGCATTGGTGCGAGATGCATGGAGATGTTGCAGTAGCAGAGATGTCAGAGAGGGAGCACTTGTGAGCAGCAGGTAGAGCTTCAGCATCAGAGTACGTTCCTAGCCCAACAGAATGGTTAGTTAGGAGTGTTTTTTGTTCCAAGTGTTGTTGGAGCAAGTGGACCAGGTAGATGTGTTGCATGTAGAACATTCCAGAGTTACAGGATTGGGTTCCAGAGAAAGACTTTCTTGTTGAGAGGGAGTGTTGAAAAGTGTGCAACAAGAAATGTTAAATTTAGAGTGTGCTAGAAATAGACCTACTAAAAATAACATGTCTAAAAATAGTAGTTTGGCCAGTGAGGTCATTGGCCACATTGGGTGAGAGGTGAAACTACTAAAAATACAAATTTCTAAAATAGCATTTCTGGGTCCCTTCCTATTTATAGTAGTCCCTAGTCTATCTATAGGAAGTAAAATTAATTTTTGTCTTAACAGCAGTTGGAAATATTAATTAATTAATTCAGTTGAGTTAATTAGTTAAGGAAAATTCAAATTTGAAGGCTTTTATGAGATTATGCAATTATTTTCTCCCTTGATTTAGGAATTTATCCCTTGATTAAAGGAGAGATAAGGTTCAGTTCTATAATGAGAGGATCAGTTGACTTAGTTTTACTTAGTCAAGTCCAGTTAGATTAATTTAACAAGTTGTTAAATTAATGAAATATAGTTTGTTAATGCTTGCATGCATGTGACAACTATTATTTCAGATAATTGAGCATTCCCTCATGGATTTCGGATGCCTGTCAGTTCAGATAGAGACCTAGTTGAGATCAGATGAGGAACAGTGTACTATCAGATGCTTGGATATTTCTACTAAGTATTCCTTGCATGGAGAAGGATCTATTATAGGAGATTGGAGGACTTGTGGCCTATATATTGAGGCCTAGGTAGTCCATGATTTTCATCTTCTCATTGAAGATCATTAGGATCTTCTGATTACAGAGAGAGCATGATAGCTATTGAGCTGATTCTTTTTGTATGTTGTTGAGAATCTACACTTGATTCATAATACATGGTTGGGGTTTTATGTTGATGCTTTCCCCTGGATATATCTTGTGTTATGTGTGATTATTTCTCTTGATCAATTATGCATGTTTCTAGTTGATGTTTCTCATGAATTCGATTATGCTTCCGCTTAATGTTTTGTAGAAGTAGAACAAGTATTATGCTTTAGGACATTGCATATATCGGTTTGTTCTACAGGTGAAATTTTTACACCTTACCTTCTGCTTGATAATATTTTGATGTTTGCTTCCACAGATGCTTTAGGCATGATTGGTCTTCAAATTTGTTTTCTCTTCAATTACCTGCATATAAGATTTTATTATGAATTGGATACTGATGCTTGGTCTAGTAAACAAATTGTTGCTGCAGAAACAAATTAGCTGCAGAACAGGATTAGCTATGGAACAGAATCGGCTGCAGAACGTGGAAACAACTGCAGAATATAAAACAGACAGTAAAATATGGTTTATGAATGGATGAAATTGAAATGGTTGTGTAAATGAAAATAAGTCAAGATGATAAATGAAAAATGGAAATGAAAGAAATGTTGGAAAATGAAAAATTTATTGATGAAGTATGGCAATGGAGTGAAGTGAAACTAAAAAAGTAAAACAGAGTGAAATGAAATGAGACAATGAATTTTGCAGAATGCTGAATGACTATGGCTTTTTCTCACCACATTTTTTTAGAAAAGGAAATGGAAAATATAGGGTGTCAGAAGCTTCTGATTTTCACCCTGTATTTTTTGTATAAGCATGCCAATCAATGATTGGTTTTCAACCTTATACAATTTATTTATTTTATTTTTTAGATAGGAAAAACAAAGACTATGTTGGTGGAGAAGAAGGATTATTCTTCACTGACTTCATCTCAGAATTGTTCTGCAAGATCTTGATGAACTCCTCCTTTGTGATTGGTTTTTGATATATTTTCAATCTATGACCATTCACAAGAAGAGGAGTTTGACTTTCATCTATTGTTCTGATCCTCACTACTCCATTACTGAAGACATTTTCAATCTCATATGGCCCAAGCCAATGAGTTTGAAACTTCCCTTGAAAATCTTTAAACTTTGAATCAAATAACAGTGCCCAATCTCCCTCTTGAAACCTATTTTCCTTGATGTATTTGTCATGGCAATTAGCCCTATGTTGTTGGACTAGACCAGTCCTTTCGACAGCCTCTTGTCTGATTTCATCAAGTTCATTCAATTGCCCCAGTCTATGCTTTTGAGCTTCTGATAAGTCCATCCCCAACTGGACTGCCACCTTGAAAGTTTTGACTTGGAATTCTATAGGGAATAGGACTTGTTTCCCATAAACAAGTTCATAAGGTGTATGTCCCGTTGTGTTCCTCCACTTAGTTCTATAGGCCCACAAGGCTTTAGGAAGCCTTTATGCCCAATCTCTTCCATGTAGATGCACAGTCTTGGTGAGGATTCCTTCAATCACTTTATTTGTAGACTCCACTTGACCATTTGCTTGTGGATGACTGGGAGTATATTTCCTATGCTTGATTTTGTACTCCTCCATAAGCCTTTCCATCATGTTGGATGTGAATTGAGATCCCTGATCTGTCACAATTTCTCTTGGAACACCAAAAAGAGTGAAGATGTCCTCAAAAAGAAAATTAACCACATATTTTTCGTTAGCAAAAAGTAATTCTTTAGCTTCTACCCATTTGGTGATGTTCCCATAAATAAGTTCATAAGGTGTATGTCACGTTTTGTTCCTCCTTGTAGTTCTATAGGCCCATAACGCTTCAAGAAGCCTTTCTGCCCAATCTCTTCTATGTAGATGCATAGTCTTGGTGAGGATTCCTTCAATCACTTTATTTGTAGACTCCACTTGACCATTTGCTTGTGGATGATAGGGAGTAGATTTCCTATGCTTGATTTTGTACTCCTCCATAAGCCTTTCCATCATATTGGATGTGAATTGAGATCCCTGACCTGTCACAATTTCTCTTGGAACACCAAAACGAGTGAAGATGTCCTCAAAAATAAAATTAACTACAAATTTTTCGATAGCAAAAAGTAATGCTTTAGCTTCTCCCCATTTGGTGACGTTCCCATAAACAAGTTCATAAGGTGTATCTCCCGTTCTGTTCCTCCATGTAGTTCTATAGGCCCATAAGGCTTCAAGAAGCCTTTCTACCCAATCTCTTCCATGTAGATGCACAGTCTTGGTGAGGATTCCTTCAATCACTTTATTTGTAGACTCCACTTAACCATTTGCTTGTGGATGATAGGGAGTAGATTTCCTATGCTTGATTTTGTACTCCTCCATAAGCCTTTCCATCATGTTGGATGTGAATTGAGATCCCTGATCTATCAAAATTTCTCTTGGAACACCAAAACGAGTGAAGATGTCCTCAAAAAGAAAATTAACTACAAATTTTTCGTTAGAAAAAAGTAATGCTTTAGCTTCTACCCATTTGGTGACGTAATCAGTGAATACCAATATATACTTTTTCTGCTTAGATGGAGGATTATTTGGTCCAATAAAGTCTAAAGCCCACTTTTCAAAGGGTACAATAAGTACCTGAGTTTGTAATGGCATTTCATTTGAGGGAGCAGGTTTCCCTACCCTTTGGTAGCTGTCGCACCTTTTGACATATTCTTTAGCATCTTTGAAGATGGATTGCCAATAATATCCTAAGAAAGGATTTTATAGGTTGTCCTCTTGTCACCAAAGTGTCCACCACACAGCTCATCATGACATGCTTTGAGAATATCAGGCATATCATCTTCCCGGACACACCTTCTGATCATAATATCTAGCCCTGTTTTATACAATTCGTTAGTGATCCATGAATATCTTGCACTTTCTTGAATAATCTTTCTTTTCTCTCTAGGAAAAAAATGTGAAGGTAACTTCCCTACAACCAAATAATTAGCAATATCTAGAAACCAAGGAGTTTGAGTAGTTACTGCAAAGAAATATTCATCAGGAAACTTATCTTCAACCGTAGAGTCTTCTTTGATATTCTGAATCCTGGACAAGAAATCAGCAACTGTGTTTTGTTTTCCAGGTCTATCTAGCACATTAATGTTGAATTCTTGCAAAAGTAAAATCCATCTTGTAACTCTGCCATTAGTAATAGGTTTATTCATCAAATATCTAATTGCAGAGTGATCTGTATGAAAAAAGGTTTCATAGCCTGTTATATAGTGTCTGAACTTGTTAATTGCATGAATAATAGCTAAGAATTATTTTTCAGTCACAGTATAATTCAACTTAGTGGGATTCAAATTCTTACTTGTATAGTAAAAGGAATAAGGAATCAAATATTTTTGTCCCAATACAGCTCCCAGAGTTGTATCTGAAGCATCTGTAGAAATATGGAAAGGAAGTTTCCATTTTGGACCTCTTAAAATAGGTGCTTCAGAATTTTTTTCTTTCAAGGTTTCAAATGCTAGTTGGCAATCAGGATTCCAACTGAATTCACAATCTTTTGTAAGCAATTTGAAGAGTAGAGATGCTATTTTAGTGAAGTTTTCTATAAATATTCTATAGTATCCTGTAAATCCTAGAAAACTTCTAACATATTTTTGGCAATTTGGAATTGGTAACTTAGAGATGACTTCAACCTTAGATTTGTCAACTTTAATCCCATCTCCTGAAATATGATGTCCTAAAACAATACCTTCTGTAAACATCATAAAGCATTTTTCATGGCTTAGTGAAAAGTTTGTTTCTTTACATCTTTTAAGAAACTTTTCCAAATTCTCCAAAGCTTCTTCAAAGGTGTTTCCATAGACTGTAAAATCATCTGTATATACCACTACAAAATCATCTATTAGATCATAAAAAATTCCTAGTACTACTCTTTGGAATGTTGCAGGTGCATTACATAACCCAAAAGGAAGCACTTAGTAGGCAAAAGATCCCCATGGACAGGTAAATGCAGTTTTATCCTTATCCTCATGTGCTACCTGAATTTGATTATAACCACTAAAACCATCCAAGTTTGAGAAAGAATTTTTACTTGCTAATGTATCTAAAACTTGATCTATAAAGGGTAATGGAAAATGATCTTTGAGGGTTGCTTTATTCAATTCTCGGTAATCAATGCACACTCTCCATTTACCATTCTTTTTAGGCACAATTACCAAAGGAGAAACCCATTGGCTATCTGAAATTGGGTAAATGAAGATTACATTGAGTAATTTTTGGAGCTCTTCTTTCACAATTTCTCTAAGATTTGGATTCATTACTCTCTGAGGTTGTCTGGTTGGTCTACCATTTTCCTAAATATAGATATGATGGATACAATTCTTAGGATCAATGCCTTTCATGTCAATGTACTCCCATGCAAATGCAACAGAATGTTTTTGCAATGTTTTGGTTAGCTCTTCTTGTTGTAGTTTCTCCAAGTTTTTGTTTATGTTCAATGTCCTACCTGGAAAAATTTCAACTGTAGAGCTACCAAACTCTTCCATAGAATATAGAGACATCTGCCTAGATGAAAATTATTCAACATTAGATTTTTCTTGAAATTGTGCATGATCATATTCTAAAGATGTTTCAAAATTTTCCAATGTATTCGAAATTTGATTATCTTCACTAATTTTTGAAATAGTAAAGAGAGGTTGAATGTCATATTCATCATCAATCCATTCCTTGTCATCTATTTCTGTAATTGCTTTTGTTGGAGGATACAAAGTAGATTTCTTTGTTGAATTACCATCAGAGATATACATGTCACCATATCTACAACTAATAAAAGCATCAATTGTGGCTAGCCAAGGTCTTCCTAATATGAGTGGGTGTCCTCCTAGATTATTCTTGGGAGTTCAAATCATGACATCAATAGGATATTCCCAAGAATCTAAGGACACTGAAATATCTTCTAGTACACCATCTGGTTTGATTACTGATCTATCTGCAAGTTGCAGTAAAGTAGGTGTAAAAAGAAGGTTAGGGAGTTTAAGTTGCTCCATAGTTTGTTTACTCATAATGTTTATTGTTGCCCCTAAGTCAATCAATGTATTTGGAATTTCAATTCCATTTATATGTGTCTTGACAATTGGACTTCCTGGATCCACATATTTCTGCATGGCAATCTTTCCCATCGTTATGTCTGCTATCTTTCCTACCAGGTGAATTCTTTTTTTTTTCTCTTGGTTTTCTTCCTGGTTTTTTGATGCTCAACTCCTTTATTGTCTTGGCTAGAATAGGAATTTCTCTAATGGCTTGTAACAAAGGAATTTTGATATAGACATTCTTCAATTCGTCTAGAAAATCATAATTGGGCAACAAGATCTATTTTTCTACTCCTCTATCAATTTGTAGTCTCTCAGGAAAAGGAGATGTAGAAGTAGATGTTGGTTGCTCAATGATAGGAGTTGTGTTTATTGATTCTTTTTGTTTTTCTTTTTCAATATTTTGGTTTTGAAGGGATGCTCCCTCAAAAAATTTAATGACTTTTATAGAATCTTCCTCAGAAGTGTCTTGTTCTTGAATAACTATAGAAGTTCTTTCCTTTTCTAATATCCTACCAAATCTTAGTTGAACGCCATTAAGATCTAGTGGAGTAATAATGTAAGTGGGAAATTGTTGTCCTTCTACCATGTAAGCATTCTGAGGGTTTCTATTATTGGGGTTTGGTAATGGTTAGTTGATTTGGTTTCTGCTAAAATGGTAGCAAGAGTTAAGGATTTTGACTTTGTCATTGTAGTATAGTGGTGAGAATTCCCGCCTATCACACACGTAACTTGGGTTTGATCCCCAACAACGACGCCAAAATGTTTGGTCAATTTAGTGTCCTAAATTGCTCTACATAAATTATCAATCCGGGTATCATAAGCTAATGAAGTGTAGTGCACTATATGTGCTAGATGACCCTTCTTACCTCACTGTTTTTGAGTTTTATGTTGTTTTGGGGGTTTGATCCTTTAATTCCTAATGTTTTACAATGTACTTAACAAAATCTTAAATCTACTTCTGCTAAGAATCCAGAGAAATGAAATGAGGACTAAAAGTGCTTTAAGACAGATTTGGAAGTAAAGTTTAACCAAGAAAATGAAAACAGAGTTTCTATTTCTACTCTTATTATTGTTCCAAATCATGAACTAAAAGGACTTAAAAGTGAATTTGCAACTATCTATTATGGAAACAAAACTAAAATGAAATACTGGAAGTGAGATTACAACTACTATTTAGTCTATTACAGAATCAAAACTTAATGAAAAACTAAAAATGAAATTGCAACAAAGCTAAATGAAATACTAAGATTGAAAATGAAATTGCAACTAATCTAGTATGGAAACTAGATGAAGTGCTTAGTTACTCTGCCTCACAATTTTGGGAGAACAACCTCCTTGTGATGACATTTTGAGGAATTTTGTACTTCATTATTCTAAGAGAAAATAAATACAAAAATGTAGAAAAGACTCATTGTATAAATGAAGTATTCAACCATTTAATTTAAGATGAATCATCAACTAGAAGGGCTTTTTAGAAACATTCACCTACAACATGAGTCACTAAACTAGTAATAAAATGACAAGACAGTAATGGCACTGATCAGTTTAATTAAAAACCTAAAGACTAATGGAACAACAAATAAAATAAATTACTCTACACTATTGAACTCAACTTCAAGCTATTGATAAGAAACTAAAAAGAAATTAAACAAAAAGAACTATTCTGTGCTAAAATAAGTTATTCTGCATTAGTGAGAAAATGATAAAGACTACATTATGAACGAGGTTAGCAAATGGTTATAAACATTATGGAAGAAACAATGAATTTACAGTTCAACTATAAAAGACAAAACAAAATGAAATGAAACCTTAGTCAACACAGGGGCCCTCTGCAGCTGCTCAAGTTATGCGTACTTAATCAACACTCCAACAAATGCTTTCAGATATCCATGAAATACACAGTCTTCATATTAAAAATAGAGAACAATTTTTCAAAATTACAGAGTAGTAATCTGAACTTAATACATGAGAAAAATTCAAAATGGTTTTGCGTTCTTCACAGAAGTATTTATAAAGAAATTATACAACTGTTTTATGGAGAAAAATAAGCTACAACAAAAACGCGTAGGCAGAGAGGCACACAGAATTCTCTTCCTTGGTTGCTGGAGACATAAATCTAAGGTGATGGTCATTGGATTTAGTTTTCATAGATGGTTGTTGAAGTCTGTGGGTTCAGGAAACTGTTTCGGATCCCATCATTGAGAAACGTGTACAAAACAGAGTCTTGTTTGCTTTAGGTCTCTATGTTTGACTTTTCCTTTGACCGGAGTCTTCCTTGTCGACCTGGACTAGATGAATAGGACACGATCCATGCCATGATGTTTTCCAAGGTACCCATGTAGTTATTTTCTCCTCCTGACACCTGGAACCTGTAAAAGCATGGAAGTAGTTGTGTAATAGCCAATTAGCTGCAGAATAGGCTGCGTTTCATAGCTAAAAGACAAAAACTTATTCAAACGACAAACATAAAAGTATAACATGAAAATCACTAAAATGTTCTCCTTAAGGCAATGTATACTGGTTATTGATGAAAGTGATGCATTTTCTTCATGGAAAAACAAAGAAAAGGTTGGAGAAAAGTTGTTAAGGAAAGGGTAGTTTTGAAGCTCAACAGTGGATCACAAAGCCTTCTAGGTATGGCTGATGGAGCTAATGGAGTTCGAAGAGGATAGATTCTTGGTAGGATTCCGTCAACAAGTATATAAGGAATGTGAAAAAGCATGGCATGATCTCCACATCAAGCTTTGCATGTTCAAGGTAAATTATCTTGTCTCATAATATGATAGTAAATTCACTAAGTTTCGAGGGAAATTTCAGATGCATTGGCTAGGGCCATATATTATCAAAGAAACTATAGATGGAGGTGCAATTCAACTTGTTAAGCTAAATGGAGAACCTTTTCTAGGAAGAATAAATGGGATCCAATTAAATTTGTATACAAGGGATCCTACACAATGACTATATGACAACAAAACAGTCTTAGTGCCCCAAGAAGTTGCAAGGGAGCGCGGGACTATAAACTACACTAGTAGGGTTGGAGGACTATGCAACAGACGGGCTGCGTGGATAATGATGGAGATGAAATCTAGGGAGTTGCACGTAGGCAGTTGCACCATGGAGGGAGGCACCATGCGGAATAGTAGAAAAGTGATAGTTGGAGTCACTATTCATGACTTGACAGCCTAGAGACGGTTAAGAGGAGCGGCTAGTGGTATTTAAGGCAAAAATATTTAAAGGTATGCCTCCAAAACAACATTAATTGTAAAAATTTGGGGGGAACAATAAGATTTGAATTCAAATCCCCCTATAAATTCCAAATACCGGCCCAACAGAGAACACTTTGAACCCTTAGAGTTTTTGTTGAAATTTGATGTCTATCATTCATGAGCTGAGTGTTTTGGGAGGAATTATCTGCACACATAAACATTTATCATGAAGCCCATGATTTTTTTTATGGAGAGAATGACTGCCACCAACCCCGCCGAAGCCTTGAGTTCAGAAGTCATTGTATCCGACACTTCAGGATATGAAATATCTAGTTTTGAAGGTATGCCTATGGTGCCCACAGTGCCAATATCACCAAGGCCAAAACAGTCCATGGTGAAATAAAAACAACCTGCATCAAAGGAAAATCTGAAAAATACTATGCATGTATGTTCTTCCACAAGGAATCATACCGCGACACTAGTGCTAAAGAAAGGTAATCAGAATGTAGTAGACCTAGAGGTGGACAAAGGCCTAGGAGCGAAGGACATTGATGCTGAAGGAGCAGAGCCCATAACAAAGCTCCCTCAGTGTATCCCCCCGAGGAAGGGAAGGGAAAATATCACAAAGGACCTAAACTTGAAGAGATTCACCATCTCCTTGCCCCTGCTATCTAAGCAGGTTCCTTTTGAAGGTCCACGGCTCACATGAATCCCACTATTGAAGATGGATGATTGGGACCTTGTGGATCACACTAAGTTCCCACACTTAGTGATGGATAAATACATGAAATGAGTTTACTATGAGGAAACAAGTGTTACAACACTAGAGACGGAGGAGTGCATTCACGATGTCGAGCAATCAGGATTGTTCAACTTGCCATGGGTGCCCCATTACCACTGCACCCCCATTAACACAATTTGTATACGCCAGCTGCTCAATTTGATGCACGATGAGTGCTTATGGATAGGAGGACATATCCCCATCACTAACATGTTGATTCACAGGATCACGCACCTGCCTCATGAATGTCTAAACCCGGTCAAGGATTTTTCTGGAAACGAGGGGGGGAAGGATCTTGCTGAAAGAATGAAGAAAGATTATGAACTCATGAAGAAGGCACACGGGTACTCAATTTTATCTATCTCGTACCTCGCAGTTCAATTGGTCGCATAGATATTAGCAGGAAAGCTGATGAGAAAGTGTCGTGCGGATGAAGTTTTGATTTTCATAGTGTCCCTAGTTACTCAGTGCGTGAAAGGTGTACAATTCAACTAGTCCAGATAACTGTGCTAGTAATTCCTTGCGAATATCTGCAAGGCCCAAGATGAAACCAAGCCATTTCATTACGCTTGGTAATTGTTGTTTATTATGTTGGTTGCATGGGAACTGCTAGAGAATAGCCAGTTTCCTCCACTTGAAGAAGGATTATTGGAGGCAGTGTAGTTCGCCTCCTTATGGGCTACAAAGGACCCTGTGCAGATCACAGAGATGAAAATATTTTGGGTCCTGATGGAAATGATTTTCTGCATGGAAATTAAACCAACGTCAAAGGTTGTCCCCAACCTTTTACACGCAGCTGTCAGCCTATGCCACATTCAAGATTGACTTTCACAGGGTGTATATCTAAGCATGGAAGGATCCAACACAAAAGTGGCATGATTTTCCATATTTGGTGATGGAAACCAATGTATAAGAGGTGGAAGTAAGATGTTTGGTAGAGTGGTGCACCCATTCAGATCTAGTTGTTGGGCTAGGCACGAGTGTTGAGAGTGCTACTACGAAGAAAAGGAAGGAAGCAGCTAAGCAGGCTACATAAAACCTAGCCACACAGAAAAAGAAGGAAGCTGCAGAGAAGGCCTAAGCTAAAAAGGAACGCGCTAACAAGGAGAAGGCATAACAGGAGCAATGCGAGACCTAGAAAGGTGACAAGTCACCTTCACCAAAAACAGAAACAAAAGAGCTTACAGAACAAGGTAGCAGAAGTGAGGAAGGCAATGGACTCCCTTCATTCTGAAAAGGAAAGAATTGGAGCAGCATGGTGGATCGCAGAAGAAAGAGAAAGCTCAGAAAACATAGGTTGATTCCATGGTGCTTACAGAAAGAGATCTTGATGAGATCAGTGATAAAGTTAGGGACACCGCAACATAAGTGTTGCAGCAATTGGAACAACAGTACATACAAACATGTGGAGGGGTTCAGAAGGATCTCTGAGAGTTACAGCTGTAAGCAACCAACATCCAAGAAGATGTTGGGAAGATGAGTGACGCATAAAGCAGTTTTGCATGGGGTAAAAGTACAGGCATGGATATGGTTCCGTGGCCATAAATGTGTGATTCTTCCCCTTTCCTACAGGTTCAATCCGCACTGACACTAAGAAAAAACGCGCCCTCCTTGAAAAAGTCCCAAATTGGGCCTGAACCTTACCATAATATCAATCCATTTCATGCATTACTACAGGGAGTCATGGAAGAACTTTGCATTAGGGAACAATGAGCACTCAGTGTTGTCAACGAAATCAAAGTCAACAATCAGCAGTTGTTCGCTAAAAAGACACAGGTTTTGCAGGAGAAGGAGATGCTCCAGGCACACAGTTTATGACTAGAGACAGTAGTCGCGGAGGCATGCAAGATAGTGCCTAGGATTCATATCCCTGAGGACAAACATCCAGAAGTGAAGATTAGAAAATTAGTTGTTGGTGTGCATAAAGCTAAAGCTGAGGTTAACCAAGTTTAGTTTGAACTCAATATGTAGATCATTGAGCTGCAATTAAAGTTGCAGCCCACGACTCTGCCAGTGGTCCAAAAGCAGCGTAGAGCCATGATCAAGGAAGGAATGGCCACTTTAGATGGCACAATTTCTGACTGAACAACATTATTTGAGAAAGAAATGGAGCTGGTTACCAATATGCAGGAAGATCCAAACCTGCAAACACTGAATACAGAGATCAGGGAGTTTCAGTGGAAGCATGACGAAGTTACGGCAATGGCGTGCTCCATTGCACCTACGCAACGCCTAGCTAAATTACAGGAAGGTAAGCAACTCCTATCGGGGCTAGAAGAAGCACAGAGGAAGGAGGCCTTACTAAAGGCCATGTTGCAACCATGGTTGGAAGAGGCTTATCAAGTCATGACAACCATCTAGGATAAGCTTAAAGGCTTACAGCAAACACAATAGACAATTAGGTTGGCAGTAGAAGGACCATCTACAGAAATGATAGTGGAGGAAGTCAAACAGGAAGCTATGCAGAGTGTTGCCAAGGTTGCATTAATTCAGGTGGAGCTAGGGGATCTTCACAGCAAGACCGCAACACCACTAGAGTGACTCGAGGGTGAGTCGCGATATTTGTTTTGGGGGCTTGTTGGGATGGGGTCCCCTAGGTCGGTTTTGGGGTTAAGATAAACCAAGTTTTGATGTATTTTTTGTAACTAATGTAAAGTCTTAGCGATTTGTGGATGTGGAGAAG
The DNA here is from genome assembly GCA_000404065.3 of Pinus taeda. Classification (NCBI taxonomy): domain Eukaryota; kingdom Viridiplantae; phylum Streptophyta; class Pinopsida; order Pinales; family Pinaceae; genus Pinus; species Pinus taeda. Next base: position 122,803 of record APFE031681800.1, on the reverse strand, counting down.
GTAGATGATTAGGAGTCAAAGGGGTTTTAGCCCCTTTTTTATGTAAAGTTTGAGTTAGTTTTGAGACCCACCCATGGTCTGTAGACCATGGGATTATATGAAAGAGGCTATAAATAGGTGTGTCTTCGAGAGTCTAAGGCATATCATGTTATGTTAGGTATGGATGTAATGGGTCAATAGTAGAGAAGTGATAGCGCACATAAGTGGGTCAAATATGAGAAGAAAGGCTCTATAATTGAGTGTGCAAAGGCCTAGGCAGAGTCGACAATTGACTATGCAGACCCTTGCAGTTGAGTGTGCAGGGTAGTTTTGAGTCTATAAATATGAATTGAATATCAATACCGAAAGTTACTGAAGAATTCCTGCGTATATATATTTTATCTTTGTTTCTTCGAATGATATATGATGCTTATGAATAATCTGTTTATGGAGTATTGATTGATTATTGCACAAATCTATTGAATAATTGTTAATTGTTTTATGCAAGCATGTTTATGTAATTTCACGAAGACTTGCATTATGTCGTGTTTACTAAATAATCTAATTAGGTATGCACAAACACTAATTCAGGGTCACACTTTGATGCACATAAGTGGATTAATTGACTATTAAGGGTCTGTGAAGGCTGATCATAGACCTTCGCGAAGGTTTAAAGGTTGTTCTAATAGGGTTGCAGTAATGAGCCCTAACAGTTTATAAATCTGTGTGAAGGCAGATCTAGGGCGTTAAAAGACATCACACTAATATCTGGATGCAAAAACTTGGTTCTAGCATCCCCCCATACTGCTTCGGGTGAGACTGCAGACTGCGCTACGCGGGTTGTTGTCGAAAGGGCCAGTAGTGTAGGGTTTTGTTGGTCATGGACCCCCTAAGCCAACATTACTAGTTCCTAGAGCCCTCAACAACTTGGGTAGAGACTGATATGGTTGGTGTTACTGATGTCTAACCATGAGGCGGAATCACTAGTTGAGGGTTGACGTGGTTTGGCCTCTAGAAGCCCTAGTTTGGTTTTGTTTGGTTTATTCCATGGGATCCCACATTCATTCTTGGAATATCACGTGGGAATGATTGGCTAAAAGAAATATTTGGTTTAGACCAATCTATGGTCGGGTGGTATGTGGAAGTCCCTGACTTGCTTGGTATTTCCATATGTTACTAAGAGGTGTTTTCTATTGTGATCTTTGTGCATATCTGATATATTTTGATGGTTATTTATGGTTTAGATTTTTTACATTATATGTTGGTTATATGACATATATTGTCTATGCCTCTTGACATTTTTGATGAATATGTGAATGGTTAATGAATGCATGAACTAAAAAATTTTATTGCAGCTATCTATAGAGGGTTTGTAGCCTTCTCAGTGATTCTCAGGTGAAGACTAACAATTTATGATAAGGTATTCATCCATGACCTATAAATTACATGTATGTCATTTGTTTGACGAAATGTATGGTATGTTTTGGCCGATCTATGTCAAGATTTTGTTTAGGTTTGAATTTGTAGGATTTTTCTTATGTCATTTATGATTCTAAGAAGTCTTAGGTAGATCTGGGTAGTGGTATGGATGCTAACCTAGAATTGAGGTTGAGATCTTGAGACTGCACCCTCTAAACTAAACAATTTGGGTCACAATTGCACCCATGCAAGCTTGTGATTATTTTTGGAGACCTTTAACTATACGAAGGAATTGTCAACATGCGGTTGGGGGTTATGTTGTGTGATAAGGATCCCCAACTTAGGGTTTTCTCACCTGGGGTGGTTCTTAGCCCTTGAGTGTCCATGTAGCCCTCAAGAATTATGTGATTTTTCAATCGCTTGTCAGTTATAGGTGCCACTTCCTTCACTGGAGCTACGAGGTTGGGTCATGTCATAGTAACTCTCGTCTCTTGTTTACCCTGGTAGGCCAATGGAATTACATAAATGTTGGAGGGAGTGCCTACACTTCCACACCTCTAAACTCTATCCATTTAATTTTGCAATCGTTATCTTCAAACTACTTTCCATTTCTGTTTCACCATAAGAATCACTTTAATATATCTCCTACTATAATAAGCTTTACCCCAAGCCTAAATCATACTCCCTAGCCACAAAGGTTTCCCCTTGAAGTGAAAATTGATTTGGTACTAAATGTAGATTTCAACCTTGTATAATTAATTATTGCAAACAAATTATTAATTAAAAAAATAAAGATGCAATGAAAAACACACATATTAACAAAGATATTTTATCATAGAAACACAAAATTGGAAAACCAGTAAGATTTCTCAATATAAATTTTTTATACTATATACATCTCTTAGTATCCATGAACTATAATCTATTTACCCTAGATTAGAATACAACCATAGTTCCTTAACCAAAACTACAAAATCATGGGAAAACTGACCATGCACGACAAAACTACTTTTAACAAAAACTATGTGCTAAAACTGTCGAAAATGAATGAAAAAGCACACCCAAAATTTTCTTATAGTGGCACTTAATTCAAAACCCCACAAAGCGGGGCTTTCATCCCCCTCCAAAATCCTCAAACAAGAAAGACTAATATCCGACTCTAAATCTCCCCACTTCTCTAGGAAAAACTTACATGTGGCATTAGTCAAACAAAGAATATAACATATACCCAATAATTATCTCTTGAATCTAATGTATCCCAACAATAAATGCATTCATGTCTATGAGAATGTGAATGTTCTCTGGCACAAGTGTATTGCTAGACATTAAATTACCATTTTTTTTACCATAATCTTTGTCAAAGCGCCCTCATATTTCCACTTTAGAAAATATATTTAATTGTCAATTATTTATACTTTTTTATCAAATTTCTAGACATACATGTCTTAACTCAATTTTCGTTTAGGGTAATTATCTTGGGGTAATTATCGCATATGGAACATTACAATTTATTTTATGTGTCTTATGATTACTTTATTTAGTTAATTTATCATTATTTATTTTATTTATTCATCTAAGTTTTAAGACCTCATTTTCATTTTTATTTATTATTCATTGTGCCAAGAGGCGCTCTACAGACTACAACCCAGTATGGGGGTAGATCTCACATAAATACGTAAACATGTGATGTTTAACATTTAACATTTAACGTTTTTAATCTATTGTCCGTTCTATCTAAAAATCAATCTAATTATTATTATCTATAAACACAATATAAATTTAAAATATAAAGAAGTTTACTAACACTCAAAAAAGAGGTATGGTAAATAAATACAAATACAAATAAACTGGTTGGGCCGAGAGGCGCTCTACAACTCACTACGAGGGTAGATATCTCGTAAAAAGTTAACATGTAAATTTAAATGTAAATGTAAACACAATATAAATTTAAAATCTAAAGAGGTTTATGAACACTCTAAAAAGACGTATGGTAAATAAATAAAAATATAAATAAACGAGGTATGGTAAATATTTTTTTTCATTACTCGGAGATATGGTAAATAAACAAAAATATAAATAAACAAGAGAATTGTTGAATAAATAAAACCTATTATTATATTTACTCCATAAACCTCTTTATATCTACGAAAAATCAATAAAGAGGTTTTATTTGGGCCAAGCCTATGGGCCAAACACTATGGGACGAATAATTATTAATACCATGGGCCAAATGCCATATTTATAAAAGAGGTATGGTAAATAAATAAAAATATATCAAACAAAAATATAAATAAACAAGAGAATTGTTAAATAAATAAAACCTATTATTATATTTACTCCATAAACCTCTTTATATCTACGAAAACTCAATAAAGAGGTTTTATTTAGGCCAAGCCTATGGGCCAAACACTATGGGACGAATAATTATTAATACCATGGGCCAAATACCATATATATAAAAGAGGTATGGTAAATAAATAAAAATATATCAAACATGATTAGAAATCCACATCTAATCATATACCAAGCCTATGGGCCAAATACCATGGTAAATAAAAGAGATATGATAAATAAATAAAAATATAAATAAACTAGAAGTATGGTAAATAAATAAAAACTATTTTTATATTTACTCCATAAACCTCATTATACTCACTAACACTCAAAAAATAGGTTTTATTTAGGTGAAGTGGCCAAATACCATGGAC
>APFE031681800.1:91666-118645 GCA_000404065.3 Pinus taeda | reverse complement strand
AGGGAGATAGTGAGAGGATTGGAGGGAAAAGCAAGAGAGAGAGAGAGAGAGAGAGAGAGATATGGGGGAATAGAGAGGAAGGTGGGAGAGAAAGGGAGAGAGAGGAAGCATGATAGAGAGGATTTTAAAGAGAGGAGGAGCGAGGGATGGATAGGGAGATGTAGTTGGATGGTGAGAGAGGGAGGGAAGAAGAAAGACATAGAGAGTGAGAAGTGGAGAGAGAGAGAGAGAGAGAGAGAGAGAGAGAGAGAGAGAGGGAGTGACAAGGGAGAGATGGAGAGAGAGTGTGTGTGTATCTTTAGGGATGAGATAAAGACACAAATAAGGAGATATAAAGAGAAGATGGGATAGAAAGAGAGAGGGATGGATAGAGTAACATATTTGGGGGGGGCGACAGAGGGTGGGGAGAGATGATTTGAGGGAAAAGAGAGAAAGAGAGAGAGAGAGAGTAATGGGGAAGAGAGAGAAAGTGATGGGGAAGAGAGAGGGAGAGAGGGGAAGAATGATAGATAGGAGGAGAGTGATGGGGGAAGAAAGAGGATTGGAGGGAAGAGAGAGAGAGAGAGAGAGAGAGAGAGAGATAGTGGTGGGGGAAGAGAGAGGGATTTAGGAGAGAAAGGGAGTGAGAGGAAGAACAAGAGACAAGACTTGAGAGAGAGGAGGAGAGTTATGGGGGAAAGAGAGGATTGGAGGGTAGAGAGAGAGATAGATAGAGAGTGTGTAATGGGGGAAGAGAAAGCGAGGTAGGAGAGAAAGGGAGAGAGAGGAAGTACAAGAGAGAAGACTTGAGAGAGGGGAGGAGAGAGGGAGGGAGAGAGGAGGAGAGAGGGAGGGATAGGGAGATGGATTTGGAGGGGGAGAGCAAGAGAGAAGAAGAAACACATAGAGAGTGAGAAGTGGAAAGAGAGGGGGAGTGATAAGGGAGAGATGGACAAAGCGTGTATATGTTTTGGGTTGAGATAAAGATACAAAGAAGGAGAGATAGAGAGAATGGGGGAGAGAAGGAGAGAGGAGAGAGGGAGTGATATAGTAATAGAGTTGGAGGGTGAAGAGAGAGAGAGAGAGGTGGGAGAGAAAGGGCGAGAGAGGAAGGAAGAGAGAGAGAGGACGTTAGAGAGTGGAGAAAGGGAGGGAAAGAGAGATGGAGTTGGGGGGGGAGAGAGAGGAAGGTAAGAAGAAATAAATAGAGAGATAAAGGTGTAGAGAGAGAGAGGGAGTGATAAGGAAGATGGAAAGAGAGGGAGAGAGGAAAACAAGAGGGAAGAGAGATAGAAGCAGAGGAGACAGGGAAAAGGGGAAGAGAGAGAGAGAGAGAGAGAGAGAGAGAGATTGGAGAAAGAGAGTGTATTTTTTTGGGGTGATATAGAGAGACAAAGAAGGATATATATATATATATATGTGTGTGTGTGTGTGTGTGTGTGTGTGTGTGTGTGTGTAATCGTATTTGATTTCTTGCACTAAATGCATTGATTTCAATGTATATTTTGGTTTATAATCCTATTACTTGTAGTATATGCATTTATTTAAGTGTAAATGTCGATTTCTAATCCTATTTGATTGCTTGCATTACATGCATTGATTTCAGTGTAAATATTATTTTCTAATCTTATTTGATCGCTTCCATTAGATGCATTGATTTCAGTGTAGATGCTAATTTCTGATTTGATGTAATTAGATGTATGATGGTACATTAATTTTAAAGTGATTAGATTAACATTGTGAATTGATTTCAACGTAAGCACAAAAAATTATTGACAAGCTATATTGATTTTTGTGTTATAGTAATTCAACCTATTAACATTGGAGAGAAAGAGAGACAATGTATGATTTTTAGTACAATAGCTCGAGCTAAAGGTTTAAATGGTTTACGATTTAAATTGTCATTTTCATACTTTGGCCACACATGACAGAAACCACCCTAGATCCATCTTAACTCCAGATCTAGATATAGGCTGCTAAACAAATGAAGCCTCTTTTTATGTTTAATCCATAAACCTCTTTATATTTACAGAAACTCAAAAAAAGATGTTTTATTTAGGAGAAGCCTATGGGTCAAATACCATGGGACAAATTATTATTAATACCATGAAAAAAACATTAATATTAAAGTTATTATTAAAATAATATGTACAATAATAAATTATAATATTAATAATTAAATTTAAAAACTGATTATACAATATTAATTTGTTATACATAATAGATTAATATACATGAATATATATTAACTCTACAATATATATGGAAGAGAAAGAATATATAGAGTGGCAAGGGGAGAGGAAGGGGAAGTGACAAGAGAAGTGTAGATAAAAAAGAATGAAGAGGGAAGAGAAAATGAAAAGAGACAAAGGGGGGTAAGAGAAGTGGTAACGGGGAAGAGGGAAGACATAAAGATGCGGGGGGGGAGAGAAGACAGAGGGAGAAGGAGAGAGGGAGGGAGATCGTGAGAGGTTTGGAGGGGAGAGCGAGAGAGAGATGGGGGAAGAGAGAGGGAGGTAGGAGAGAAAGGGGAAGAGAGGAAGGATGAGAGAGAGGAGGATAGATGGAGGGATATAGAGATAGAGTTTGAGGGGAAGAGAAGGAGGGAAGAATAAAGACATAGAAAGTGAGAAGTGGAGATTGAGAGGGGTGAAAAGGGAGATATGGAAAAAGAGTTTGTATGTTTAGGGGTGAGATAAAGAGACAAAGAAGGTGATATGGAGAGAAGGGGGGAGAGAAGGAGAAAGGGGGGGATATAGTAACATTGTTGGGGGGGAGAGAGAGAGAGAGAGAGAGAGAGAGAGGGAGTGAGTGAGTGAGTGAGTGAGTTACAAGGGAAGAGAGAGGGACGTAGTAGAGAAAGGGAGAGAGAGGAAGGATGAGAGAGAGGACTTGATGGAGAGGAGGAGAGTGGAAGGGAGATAATAGGAGAGAGGGAGGGATAGAGAGATACAGTTGGAGGGGGAGAGAGGGAGGGAAGGAGAAAGCTATAGAGAGTGAGAAGTTGGGAGAGAGAGGGAGTGACAAGGGAGAGATGGAGAGAGAATGTGTATGTTTGGCTGTGAGATTAATATTCAAAGAAGGAGAGATTGTTAGAAGGGGGGATATCATGAGAGAGAGAGAGAGGGATATAGGAACATAGTTGGAGGGTGAAGAGAGAGAGAGATAGAGGATGTGAGAGAGTGGAGAGAGGAAGGGAAATATAGATGGAGTTTGAGGGGGAGAGAGAGGGAGGTAAGAGAGAGAAAGGTGGAGAGAGAGGTAGGTAAGAAGAAATACATAGAGATAGAAAGGTGGAGAGAGAGAAGGAGCGATAAGGAATATGGAGAGAGAGGGAGAGATGGAAATAGGGGGGAAGAGGGATAGAAGTGGGGGAGAGGGAGAGAAGGGGAAGAGAGAGAGAGTAGGAGGGAGTGATAAATAGATAGATTGGAGAAAGAGAGTGTATGTTTGGGGGGTGAATAGAGAGATAGAGGGAGATAGAGATATAGATGGAGGTGAAGAAGGAAGAAGAGGGAGCGGAGGGACAGAGAAATCTGATCAGACTACTGAGTGAGTAGAGCATGTCGTGTTTGGGGGGGGGGGGGGGGTGAGATAGAGAGACAAAGAAGGAGAGATGGAGGGGAGAGAGAGGGAAGAATATTTCTTGCACTAGATGCATTAATTTCAGTGTAGATGGTTTTCTAATCCTATTCGATTGCTTTCACCAATTGCATTGATTTTAGTGTCGATTTTGATTATAACGATATTTGATTGCTTGCACTAGATGCATCGATTTCAATGTAGATGATTTATAACCCGATTTGTTTGGTTTCACTAAATGCATTGATTTCATTCTAGTTGGTGATTTTTTGATCCTATTTGATTGCTTGCAATAGATGCATTGATTTTAATGTAGATGATTTCTGATAATATTTGATCGGTTGCATTAAATGCATTGACTTTATTGTAGATGATTTCTAATCCTATTTTATTGTTTGCACTAAATGCATTGATTTTAGCGGAGATGGTGATTTATTGTCCTATTTGATTGCTTACACTAGATGCATTGATTTTAGTGCAGATGTTGATTTAAAGTGATATTTGATTGTTTTCACTAGATGCATGGATTTCAATGTAAATGATTCCTTATCTTATTTGATTTCTTGCATTAGATACATCGATTTCAATGAAGATGGTGATTTCTAGTCCTATATGATTGCTTGTACTAGATGCATTAATTTCAATCTAGATGTTTATTTCTAATTATATTTGATTGTTCGCACTAGATGCATAGAATTTAATGTGGATGATTTCTAATCCTATTTTATTGCTTGCACTAAATGCATTGATTGCAGTGTAGGTGTTGATTTCTAATCCTATTTGATTTCTTGTACTAGATGCATTTATTTCAATGTAGATGTTGATTTCTAATCTCATTTTCTTACTTATACTAGATGGATTGATTTGAGTGGAAATGCTAATTTCTAATCTTCTTTTATTACTTGCATTAGATGCATTGGTTTTAGTGTAGATGTTTTCTAAGCTTATTTGATTGTTTGCATTAGATCCATTGATTTCAGTGTAGATGTTGATTTTTGATTTGATGTAATTGGATGCATGATTGTACATTGATTTTAAAGTGATTGGATTAACAATGTGCATTGAGTTTAGTGTAAGCACACAAAATTATTGACAATGTACAATGATTTTTGTGTTATAGTAATTTAACCTATTAATACTAGATAGCAAGAGAGACAAGGTATGGTGTTTACTACAATAGCTCGAGCTAAAGATTTAATTGGTTTAGGATTTCAACTGTCTTTTTCATATAATCGATATGAAAAGAGGATAAAATTAACAAGGGTGAAAATAAGAATAGTAGAAAAAAGTATTTTGAGATTGATCACAATGAAGAATATTTGTAATTGACTACATTCTTATTATTCACATTTTCTCTCATTCAACACTATTGCATTGTCATTTTGCATTCAAATTTTTTATTTCATCATTAAAGTTATTAACAATATTTATCATGTCAACAAACTGAGGTAACTAAGCAAATTTAAAATTAAAGTGACCAGATAAATATCATACATATTTAGCATATTTAAAATAGTTATATTAACATTAGATGTATTTACATATTATTGATAAAATGAATCATATGTTCGATAGATTTTTGGATCTATCAAACTTAAATCCATCTTAACTCTAGATCTATCAAGCATTGAGAGGGATCAAATCTCTCGAGGTGTAAACCTTTCCTAAATTTTTTCTCTCAAAAAAGAGGTTTGAACATCTAGAGGTTTGATCCCTCTAGGTAATTGATAGATCCAAAGTTAACATGGATGTAGACTTGTAATAATAAATTTGAATATGATAGTATTTTGTTTGTTACAATTTTATTCAAAATTATATAAATATAACTTTTTATTTAATTTTACAACAAAATAATTTAACTTTAATTTATTTATAGTTTTTATCAATTTGTCTAAATATAGATCTTTATTCAAACATTTATTTTCTTAGTTATTTATAATTTTTATGAAATTTCCATTATAAATATTACCATTTGTTTTCATAGTATTTTTATTTAAATTTATATAAATATATTTATTTCTAATAAAATTTTAATCCAACTTTTTTTTTTTAAAGCTTGGTAGATACCTTTTTCTATTAATATTTCATAATAATAAGTTTGATGTCAACAAAAGTCTAGGTGGCCTCAACCTGCCCATAAGAAACCAGGTATGTTGGCCACCTGTATGCATCAAACGTTGTCCAAAATTTAAACAGAGTTTTTCTAATCAACCATGCTACATTGTCAACTTTATCTTCTATATAATTCTTACTAAAAAAGTAAATGCTAACTGTCATCAAGAGAAAAATAAATTAGCAGGACTTCTTCATTCATCTGAAGAACCTACTAGGGCAGGGGCTTTCGCGCTCAATCGTGGAACTTCACTTCGTACTATATTCTAGAGACTCTATTCAACCCTATTTAGGCAAAGGTTGTTTTAATACAGCTGCATTTGGACAAATTGTATCTCCCTCTACAAATCCTTTAGACTTGGCTCTTCTGGTCTATCCTCTTCCGGGTTTTCTCTTACCTTATAGGTTGTCATAGCACAAGCCAGGATGTTTTTCGTCACCCAATACTGTTGGATGGTTTTTCAAAACAAAGTTTGGCGACCTTTAGCATTACCTGGATCTTTGATGATTGTCTCGCATTCCTCTACCTGAATCTTCGATGTTTGCGTTTAGTTCTCTTTCCCATTCATAGATGAAAACTTTCACCTCAGTTGGCCTTCCTACGTAGTATGCATTGATAAGGTTCTGCATACTCTCTTTCCCTGTTTTCCTACCTCTTTTTCTCAGTCCTTTACTTGTAGTCGGTTCCAGGCCTTTCATCTTTTTCTCTGTCTTTCCCGGTCTTATGTTTCCTTTCCTTCCCTGTTTGTTGCCTTCCTTCGCCATCCAACTCTTCTTGCTTATTTTTACTTTCCCATCCAAGCATGTCACCTGGATTGGGGCTTGGTACTCATTAGCAGTCAATCCCACCCCAGGTTGACAGGCCAATTACCCAATAATACCGGGAGGCCTCATCTCTGAAATGGACTAGGAACACCATAATTATTAACCAGTGTTCTTCTTCCAGATTCATTACAGTGCCTCTTTCTACATGAAGTCTTCACGTGAGTCAATTCATATTTTCTGAATGAAGCCAAGTGAAGGCAGGGAGAACATACCAGGTTTTACAATTGAAAGTCAAACGTTGCTCGATGTCCCCCAAACCTCGGTTCTTACCACCTCTAGCTACGTGTGCTTCCTTTTCTTTCTGCATGCAAATTCTTCTCATCCTTACCACATTTCCATTTTGTTTTTTCATCCACCTACCCAACATCCCTTTCGAGAAGCCCGCCACGTGATCATCTTTATTGTTCGCCGTCCTTCCTCTCGCATGAGGTCTCGGGATGTGAGTCCAATTACCTTCCTATAAATGCTGATAATTAATCCTTGACTACCATCAACTTCTCTTACTGTGAGTTGCCTGCTTCTACATCGCCACTTGTTGGCTCTTGTGCCAATTGTCCATGCCTTTTTCCCTCTGCCCACCTTGATAGTTGTTCCTACCCTGAGTTGACTGTGCCTCCACTTCCATTTGCCTGCTCCCGTGGCCCCTGACCAACCTCTCTTCCCTCTACCGACTATGCCATCTAGCCAGATTATCTATCATTTGCCCACCGTGACCTTTGGCTGTTTTCTCTCCCTTATGACCTACATGTTGCATCACACCCTGATCGAGGGTTTTCTCCTTTTTCCATGTCTATTCTCAAGATTTATTCTAGACTTCTCATTCCCCCCATTTGACTTAAATCGTCGCCCCTTATATCAACGTTGTTGCCTGTGTGTCCACATCCCCAGTTGGTTAAGTTGTCTGCTGCCACATTCCCAAATCTACAGACATGCATCGAGAAAATGTAGTTTATCCTTTGTATTAGATTTCCTATTTCCTGGACCAACCATGTCATCCTCCAACTTTGGCTTATCTTCTCCCATTTGGTTCCTTGTTGGAGTTTTTAAACCTTTTCTATTGCCAGTCTTGAGTCTCCTTCCACCTCTATTCTCTGAAACCTTTCTCTCCTTGAGATTTCTAGCCCCCGCTTTAAGGCATAGAGCTCAGATTCATTACTATTCACTATGCCACAGTCCATGGCATACAGACAAATGGTGTTGCCTTGGAAATCTTGGACCATCCCTTCAGAGCCTGCATCCCCCAGGTTTCCTTTTGCTACTCCGTCGAAATTTAGTTTGATGAAAACTTCCTAGGGAAACATGAAGAGGTTTGGGGAGTTTCTAGGAGGAGGTTTATATTTCCATGAGTTTCCATTCAGCATGTTGGGATTCAGGCTTAATCTTTCAAGTATATGAACTTCCTGAGGATTGGTTTCCCAATCATCTGGGTACCATTTCTCTGCTAAAATCATTTCTCAGATGTTTTGGACTGTCATTACCCATAATTCTATTGTTGTTCTCCACTCCCCTTTGGAAATTATTTTTTTTCTTTCCTTCCACACCGCCTAGACTAGGAATCCAAGGGATCTCTGCTAGGCTTGGTTTAGTGTGGGATTCTGGTAAGAATTCCTTCTCCATTTTTCCATTGTTAATTTCATACTTGTCTGATCCTTGTCTCTATGGCCGAATAGCTACTCATGATATTGCCATAGAACCTCACTGTAACTACAGACATTTAGTAAATGTTCCACTGATTTCAATTGTCTTTCACATGTACAATAGGTTGATGGTCCTTGCATCCCACTTGTTTGTAGCTGGTCCCAAGTGATTGCTCTACCATGATGGACTATCTATAGAAAAAAAAAAAAAAAAAAAAAACCTATTTTAGGCTATAGTTTTTCCTTCCAGATTCGATCCCATATGGGTGGCCCTTGCAGTTGATGTTGTGCTACTTGCAGAGTATCCGTTAAAAACCCAAGTTTTGATGTAAAAATATGTAAAGTCTCCACGATTTGTGGATGTGGAGCGCGTGGCTAGTTAGGAGTCAAGAAGGGTTTTGACCCTCATTTATGTAAAGTTGAGTCAGCTTTGAGATCCACCCATGGTCCACGGACCATGGGATTGTATAAATAGAGGTGTCTTAAAGAATCTAGGAGAGAGTAACAAATGATGAATGTAATGGGTTGATAGATTTAACATAGATAAGCAGGTCTTAGAGGAGGAAAAAGCTCTACAACTGAGTGCATAGAGGCATAGAGTAATGTCTGCAGCTAAGTGTGCAGACCCTTGTAGCTGAGTACATAAGGAAGTTTGAGTTTGTAACCTTATATTGAAGATCAATAAAGAACATTGTTGAATAAATTCACCTGTTTATCTATTTAATACTGTCATTTATGTTTGTCATATATGATGTGAACGAAATAATGTCTTTATGAAATAACGATGTATTGGTGCGCGACTCTATTGGATGAATTTTATTATCTAACGTAATGCATGTTAGGTAGTTACGTGAAGATTACAATATATTATGTCACACTTATTTAGTACTTAAGTAGATATGTGGGAACCCGAGGCTAAGGTTCATTTCTGGTGCACATAAATAGATGGTTTACCTATTAAGGGTCCGCAAAAGCCAATCATAGACCTTCGTGAAGGTCTAAAGGCAATTTAAGGGAAGTTACAGTACCAAGGCCTAGGGACTTATAGATCTGCACGAAGGTATATCTAGGCCATTAAAAGACATCACACTAATCCCCAAGTTCAGAAACTTGGTTCTAGTATCCCCCCATACTACTTCGGGTGAGACTTCAATCCGTGCTAGCAGGTTGATGCCAAAAGGACCAATAGTGTAGGTTTTGTTTGGCACAATTAACTCTGAACTTAGGTCAGGACCCCATAAGCCCATAAATGGTTCTGTTGCTAGGATCAGGATCTACTTAAGGATATGTGTGATGTCACATCACTGGAATCCAACTAAGAAGGAAATTGAGAAGCGATTGGATAAGAAGATTCATGAATTTGCGACGCGGGAAAATAGGAATATGCACATGTCGAAAGAATAGTGGTTGGACAGATATTTGTACATTAAAATACACAAAATTTTCTTCTAGACCTTCCCGATCGAGCTATATGAGTGGATAGCTTAGTTGGCAGACGATCAAGGAAGGTGGAGGCTTGACGGTCCATTAGTGTGGACTCCAAAGCTAGTGCGAATATTGGAAGCTTCTGAAGATAAGATTGCACATGTTGTGGATCATTGGCTTCATTGTGTCATAAGAGGATTTGTGACAGAATTTGTAGTTGATACCTCAGTTAGCTATAGTGAATCAGAGCAACGCTTTTTCAAGGGACCATGCGGTAAGTACATAAGATCTCTAAATACCTGGATTAAGATGATATTATGTGAAAAAAGTGTCGTTTCCTTGATGTTTGGATCTACAAGAAGTGGAAAAATCTTTAGAGATCGGGAGAAAAGAGGTCCTGAATATAGCCCATTGATAGGACCTCCTTCACATGATGACGAAGGAGCAGTATAAGCTTCACTGTGGAGTGCTATCCAGTTGATAAGAAAGGGTTTTCCACTGATACCTTAGCCATCCACTCCACCTCCACTGCATACACCTTTGCCCACACCTCCGCCACCACCACCACCATTCAACATGTCAAATACAATGAAGTTGCCAGTTTTCAAATGCATAGCGAGTGAGGATGAGGATCAATTTTAGTTTGTTGCGAATGATGTGTGGATAGTGCATCAGATTACAGATGACAATATAAAGAAGGCGTAGTTGGTTACCGCTCTGCAGGATTGCGCACTGACATGGTACATTAAGTACTACATTCATAATCCTTTTGCATTGTTAGCAAACACTAAGGCCGCTTTAACAAAGAATTCAATAAGAATAAACCTAACACATTGTCAATAATTGGATTCAAGGAAATCACAATGAGGGCTGGTGAGACGCCCTGGGAATTAGATTAAAGACTGAAATGTGTAACCCACAAAGCTAATATGTAGCTCACAGATGGTCAGCACCATGAATGGTTTATAGCCTCACTTCTGCCCAACCTGAGGATTGCTTTGTCACAACATAATATAGGAACTCAGGCGGAAGCCTTGGAAATCATGATGAGATTACATGAGACAACTATTCAGGATGTGACTTTGGGAGTTCAACAAATTAGCTCGCAGTTGCAGAACCTCTGCTTGGAATTGCAGAGCTTGAAAAAAGAGGAGGTTATTCCAAAGGTGTGCAAAGAAGTCTGGTGCCTCAAATGTAAGAGCCAGGGGCATGACAAATACCATTGCACTTTTCTTGCAAATTATATTACAATGGGGCGAAGACCGATTCCCCTGACGCAAGAAGCTCCATAAGGAGTGAGTGCAGGGCCTGCGCTATGGTGAATTATTTGTCAGGTGGTTGGAAAACATGTAGCAGATAATTGTCATTTGCTGCAGAAGTTCGTTCAGACACCACAACAATTTTTCTACAATTTTTGCAAATCAATAGGCCACGATGAGTGCCACTGTCATAGCTACGAGTTGATGATGGAGAGAACGCCTACATATTGGATGATAAAATAAACTCGACCTCTAGATCAAGGTGCAGGGGGGAGTGCACGAAGGATATCAGGGAAGAGGACCAGACCAAGGAGGAGGGATTGGTAGAGGTCGAGGTCAAGTTATTTGTTATAACTATGGGATGCTAGGACACTACGCATGGTAGTGTCAGAATCAGACACGTCCATCATGCCAATAATGCAGTCAAATTGAACACTCCATAGAAGAGTGCCCTGTGTTGATACCTAAGATGTAGGAAAATAAGGCACAACCTCAACAACCTATGCAGAACTTATGGATGATGAGGGATGAACCCCACGAAGAAGATCCAAATGGGAATATCATTCTTTAGAAGTCGTATAAAGACTAGCGATGATAAGGGAAAACAACCTGAAGAGGATGAATGGGTTTGCAAGGCCCCAAAAAGGGAGGTGGGTTTTGATATAGAGTGTGCAAAGGAAACACTTATGGAAGCTAAGAAAATCTTCGTTGAGGCATCTACCTCAAGAAGTCAGAAAAAAGTATCAGGATCCAACACACCTGCAGATGTTGATCCCTCTATACTTACCACGTTCTTAGAGTCCTACATGAAGCTTCTGCATGATAGCAATCTTGTCAAAGGTCTGCAAGAGTTGATAAACAAGTGTGCTAGTAAGGAGAATGGCCTGGATGGACACCATGTGGTTATGAATATTGGAAAACATAAGGGAATAATAGGGTGTGAGATGAGGCTCACCACGTGAATAAGAGATTATGAGATGGACCAAGTCATTGTGGATCTGGGGTCTGACACAAACATTTTTCCTAAACAAAGATTGGAAAGAATGGGGAGACCTATGCTATAGTGGTCTCTGATCTAGCTTAGAATAGAAAACCAATAGAAGATCATCCCTATGGAATGGCTACATGGAGTAATGGTGGATATTGAAGGTATGAGCACGCTAGCTGATTTTGAAGTAATAGAAATAGTTGATGACAGTAACCCGTACCCCGCGGTCCTTGGAATTTATTGGGCCATTGACATGAATGGGGTGATCAACTTGAAGAAGTAGACCATGTGATTTGAAAGGAAATCACTTCAAGTTGTAGTACCATTGGACCCTGTAGAGGGACCACACTATACTGAACCAATCCATGACTATGAAGAAAGTGATGATGACCTAGATCATATCTACAAAATAAATACGCAAGATCAATATTGGATTAATCCAACAACTAATGGAAAAATTGCATGGGACCAGGAAATCTCCTGTACCTTGGATTCAGATGAAGAGTTGGAACATTGGCAGAATAGGCTACATGAAGTATGTACATTGCACTGCAACATGATGACTAAATCGTTGTGTTGTGTATTGTCAGAGGTAAGAAATTTACCCTATTATGATGGTTTAACTGACGTAGATAAGTTTTTGGATTCCTTTAAAAGAGAAGTCCCTGTGGATCATCACTTCCGAGCACTACGTTTGGTGTTATGTGTTATGCTCGCATGATGGTGGGGTACGCACAAAGATAGCCTTGATGAATGGTGTGAGTATCGAAGGATGATGAGGTTGTGGTTTGTTCATCTTACAGTTCGACTAACTGATAAGTATGATGGGAGAAACGATCTGTGGTCTAAAGCTTATGGAATGGAGCCTTTGTCGGAGTGGGTGCACTTATTCTATCATACTTTGGATACCATTCCTATGAACTGGTATTTAGAAGCAAATCTCTTCCATGGTACTATGGAGTGGGATATATTAAGGGAGGGATTCACCTTCACTTTTGAAGATGGTTTTGAATGCATTGATGAAGCTCTGTAGGCAGTTAAGGTAGTGATCTTCAAAATTCCATAGGATCCTTTGGATTTGGTTCAACCAGATTGGAGCACCCAACTATGCCATGCGCTGGAATGCTATAATGTAACTGCTGAGGGGGCGGATGAAGATCCAAGAAATATCAATATTGTAGAGGTAGAAGGCCATCACGAAGTCGAAGGTTCACAGATCGAAAACTCGAACATTCCCATGCCATTGAAAACCAAGCAAGTAAACATTGGAACTGAAGCAAAGCCTAATTTTGTAAAAATTGGGGATTATTGGGATGATGCCACAGTGGAAAAAGTTATTGAGTTACTTTGCGAGTACCGGGATCTTTTTCCTACAAATTTTTTCGACATGAAGGGCATCATAGGTGACTTGGTGTGATGAGAATCACTTTGAAACTAGACATGAAGCCTATTAAGAAGAGGCCATATTACCTTAATCCCAAATACAAGGAAAAGGTTCGCTTGGAGTTGGATAAGATGCTGGAAGCAGGAATAATCGAACCTATGGAAGATTCTGGTTGGGTGAGCCCGATGGTGGTTCAAGAAAAGAAAGAGAAGGGAGAAATAACAATTTTTGTAGATCTAAGAAAGCTTAACGACGCTTGTGTCCATGATCCTTTTTCGATACCATTTACTGATGAGGTATTGGAAAACGTTGAAGGGAAATAATCCTACTCATTCACTGATGGGTTCTCTGGGTACCATCATATTAAGATCATGCTAGAGGATAGGAGAAGAACAAACTTCGAAACAAAATGGATTTGTTTCCAGTATATTGTAATGCCATTCGGACTCAAGAATGTCCCGACAATATTCTCTAGCGTAGTCATCGCAACATTCAAGGAGTTTATTCATAAATTCTTGGAGGTATATTTTGATGTGTGGGCGATGTTCAGTTTAGTCAAGAGCCATGTTTCAAGTGTACACTTGATGTTGGAAATGTGCCGAAGATATCAGATCATGCTGAACTTGAAGAAGTGCTTATCATGTTTCCCCTTTGGGATCTTACTAGGCCATGTGGTGTGCAAGCAAGGATTGATGGTGGACCCTGCTAAGATCGCAGTGATAGTGAATTTGGAGGCCCTAAGGATTGTCAAACATTTGCGTGCCACACTTGGATATATAGGATATTATACAAATTTCATCAAGGCCTATGCTAATATTACCGTGCCTATGGAGAAACTGCTAAAAAAGGACACTGCATTCTGTTGGGATGAGGAATGTCAGCTCAGCCTGGATTTATCAATAGAAAAGATGGTCACTGTGCTAATCTTAGCCTTCCCAGATTAGAAGAAGGAATTCCATTCGCATGTCGATGCCTCGTGTATTCCGTTAGGCGCAGTGTTGATGCAAGTTGGTGAGGGAGAGATGGACCACCCTAGCCTTTGCGAGCAGGAAATTATTGAAGGCCATGAAAAATTACTCAACAATAGAGCGTGAAGGCTTAGCTATGGTATACACACTTCAAAATTTCAGGCACTATCTATTGGGTGGACATTTCAAGATGTACACAGACCATTCTGCCTTGAAGTACTTGGTTAATAAGCCTGTGTTGCAAAGGAAGATTTGCAGATGGTTGTTGTTGTTTCAAGAATATGACTTTGAGGTAATTGTGAAGCCAGGTAGGTTGAATGCAAGACCTGACAATCTGTCATTAATTGAATTAGGGGATGATCCTACTAATCTGGAAGAAGGGTTTCCCGTCCCACAACACTTTGTGTTGTGCATAGTGGATAATCATTTCGCAGATATTATCCACTTTTGACTATAGGAATGGCTCCAGAAGGGTACACTAGTTAATAAAAGAAGGAACTAGTGGTGCGCGCCAAAAAAATTTCGGTGGTCGTTTGACATTTTTATAAGATGGGTGTGGATGAAATCTTGCGAAGGTATGTACCAAATTTTGAGAGAAATAGCATCCTCATGGAAGCTCATGGAAGGGCTGCAGGAGGAAATTATGCCAGAAAAGCAACAGTGCGGAAAATCTTACGCGTAGGTTTGTGGTGGCCTATGTTGCATAAAGATTCTAAATCATATTGTAGGGCATGCGATGCATGTCAAAGGAGAGGCAAGCCATCATTGATGGATGAGTTTCCATTAAATCCTCAAGTATCCTTATAGCCATTTGAAAAATGGGCAATCGATTTCATTGGGCCAATTCAACCCCCAGGAAAGAAGACAGGTGCATGCTATATCATCACCACGATGGAGTATCTAACCCAATGGGCAAGGGAATAGCCTATGAAGGATTGTACAAGGGCTACAACAGCTAAATTCTTGTTCGAATATGTGTTGACCAGATTTGGTTGCCCAAAAATATTAATGAGTGATCAGGGTATGCACTTCCTCAATGAAACGATCAGCATGTTGACTGAAGAGTTCCAAGTTTATCATCAAAAGAGCACGTCATATCATCCTCAGGCTAATGGAATAGTTGAGGCCTTTAATAAGATCATGGAGAATGTGGTGACAAAGATTTGCAACACACAGTGAAATGACTCGGATGTGTGCATACCTATGGTGCTATAGGCATACAGGACTACTTGCAAAAATATTACAGGATAGACACCTTTTCAACTGGTCTATGGCATAGAAGCTATGATGCTTATGGAATATATCATGCCTAGTCTATGCATAGTAGCTTTCAAAGGGATGGTAGGTCACGAAGCCTTGGAAGAATGTCTCATGTAGCTGATAAAGCTTGAAGAATATAGATTCTTGGCTGGATTCCATCAGCAAGTGTACAAGGAACATGAAACGCCATGGCACGATCAACATATCAAGTTGCACACGTTCAAGGTAAGGGATTTCGTTTTATTATATGATAGTAAATTCACTGCATTTCTGGGAAAGTTTCATATGCACTGGCTTGGGTCAAATTTTATCAAAGAAATTACAGATGGAGACACAATTCAGCTCGCGAAGCTAAATGGAGAACCTTTTCTGGGAAAGGTGAATGGAAGCTGGTTAAAGCCATATATGGGGGATACGACATGATGAATATATGATGGCAGAATAGTCTTAGTGCTCTAGGAAGTTTCAAGGGAGCATGGGACTATAAAATACACTGCCTGAATCAAAGGTCTATGTGGTAGGCAGACTACATGGAAAAGGGTGAAGTTGTAGTATAAGAAGTTGCACGAGGGGAGTTGCGCTATGAAGGAAGTTGTCATGCAACACAATAGGAAAATGACTATTGAAGTCATTGTTCATGATTTGATAGCAAGGAGACGGTTAAGAGGAGTGGGATGGCAACATTTAAGGCTAAAATCTTTGAAGATCTGCCACCAAAACCGCATTAATGGACAAAATTTGTGGGGAACGGTCAGATTTGAATTCAAAATCCCCTATAAATTACACATGTCGGTCCAGCAAAGAACGCTTTGCACCTTAGAGTTTTTGAGTTGAGTTGTCTATGTCTAATGAATCGCTCATTCTTTGAGGATTTGTTCATGAGCCCTACTTTTGATAATTTATCAGAGTTAAATAAGAAATTAATCTGTGACACCATGTTAGGACCAGGCCCTGCTGAGACTGGGAGCACTACAGGAACTTTTGTGTCCGAAGGAGCTGTTCCAGAGGTAGTGAGCATGGAAGCTCTGGCTCCTATACCTACAACATCGATGTCACCTAGGCTGAAGCCTACGCCTGTGCGAGAAACACAGAAGCTAAAGAAGGACAAATATAAGAAGTTGGTGCTAGTGAGTGAGTCACCTAGGAAACATGCTACAACTCAGAAACATAAGAAAGACAAGAAACCTAAGAAGGTTGTGGAATTGGAAACTAAGGGCACCGAGGACATAGATGTTGAAGGAGCAGAGCCCCTCACCAAGTTTCCTAAATATATCCCTCCATGGAAAGGGAAAGCGAAGGTCTCCAAGGACCTAGACTCGAACAAGTTCCTCATTCATATGCCCCTGTTGCCAGAGAAGATGCCCTTCAAAGGTCTGTGCCCCCTTAAAAATGAAAGATTGGGACCTGGTAGACCACGAGTGGTTCCTTTACCTCGCAATAGAAAATTATATGAGGCATGTTTATTACCCAGACTCAGGTGTCACTAAGTTGAAAACAATCGAATGATTTGTGGAGTGGAGAAATATGGGATGTTGAACCTATTGTGTGTGCCCCACTATCACTGTTATGAGCGACAATTTCTTACCCTGGTACATGATGGGTGCTTATGGCTAGGAGGGCCTATACCCATCACTGACAAGCTGATCCGTAGAATCATGCACCTACCACATGAGGGGTTGAATCCGACCAAGGAGTTTGGTGGAAAAATATGCTAAAAGGATTTGGCAGAGAAAATGAAGAAGGAGTTTGCACTTGTGAAAAATCCATCATGTCTATCAACAACCCCGTGGTGTATATTGCCACCCAAATCCTAGAAAAAAAGTAATGTAGAAGTGTCGTGCGGATGAGGTTTCGGTGCCTGTGGTATCGCCAGCTACATAATATGCGAAGGGTGTGCAGTTTAACTGGTCAAAGATACCTATGCAGTAGATTCCTTGTGAACTTCCACAAGGCCCAAGATGATACTAAGCCCTTACACTATGTGTGGTTGCTTCTCTCCATCGTGTTGGTGGCATGAGACCTGCTGAAGGGTAGTCAGTTTCCTCTATTGAAGGAAGGATTGCTGGAGGCCGCATAGTTCGCCTCCCTCTTGGCCACGAAGGACCCCGCGCAGGTCATGGAAATGAAGATATTTTGGGTTTTAATGGAAGCAAGCTTCTGCATGGCCATCAACTAGTACCCAAGGTTTTCCCCGACCTTGTATGAGAAGTTGACCACGTATGCCACATTCAAGGCATATTTCCACCGCATCTACATTCAGGTGCAGAAGCACCCACTACAGAAATGGTTCGATCTACTATATTTCGTCACCAACAATGACATCCAAGAGGTGATCAAGCACTGGAAAGCTGAGTGACATAACCCTTCAGACTTGGATCTAGGTACCAGCTAGGGTGCGGGGAACTCAGGTGAGAAAAAAAAGGAAGGATGCAGCAAAACAAGTGGCACGAAAGTTGGCCACACAGCAGAAGAAGGAAGTCGAACAGAAGGCTCGAATTGAAAATAAGTGCGCTGCCAAGGAGCAGGTCGAGCAAGAACAACACGACTCCACGCAAAGTGGTAAATATCCTTTTCCCAAAATAGAGGAGGAAGAGTAGTCTAGGCAGGGTGGTGGAGGAGATGAGTGGTAGAGCACCCCATTCTCGCTAAGAAAGCATGGACAATAATAGTAGGATGGTCCCTGCAAGAAGCAGAAGTCAGAAAAAACACAAATTGGTTCCACGACCTTGATGGAGGGTGATTTCGATGAGATCAGCGACAAATTCCATGATGCTACAACTGAATTGTTGCAATATTTTTAGTAACAATACATGGAGGTATTGGAGAGCATCCAAAAGTATTTGTGCGAGTTGTAGATCCAAACTACTAGGATACATGTGGGTGCAGGTCAAGCGAGCACAACACAAATGAGCCTGGCACGAGGGAGAAGTCAAGATGCAGAGTTAGTAAGGTCATTGGACCTTCAAACAGTTTCTCTACTAGAAGGGTCCTTGCGCACAAAATCGAATGATGACAAGATCATCATAAGTACCCTTAAATACATTAGATTGAACATTTCAGCACTCCCCAACGAAGTTCTTCATGCACTGCAGGTAGGGTTAGTGGAGGAATTGAGAGCTTGGGAGTAGTGTGCTCTCAACTTGATCAAAAAATACCATATGAAATGATGAAGCTAAATGCAGAAAGATCAGCTACAAAGAAACTTATAGAAGAAATAAAGCAGGCAGCTACGCAGAGTACTACAGAGATTATTATATTACAAGTGGAGTTGGGGAATCTTCGAAGCAAGATCGTTGCGCCAGCTAAGTGACTCAAGGGCGATTCACGGCCTTTGTGATGGGGGCCTGTTGGGATGGGGTCCCCTAGGTCGGTTTTGGGGTTAAAAACCCAAGTTTTGATGTAAAAAGATGTAAAGTCTTAGTGATTTGTGGATGCAGAGCATGTAGCTAGTTAGGAGTCAAGAAGGGTTTTGACCCTCATTTATGTAAAGTTGAGTCGACTTTGAGATCCACCCATTGTCCGCGCATGGGATTGTATAAATAGAGGTGTCTTAAAGAATCTAGGAGAGAGTAACGAATGATGAATGTAATGGGTTGATAGATTTAGCACAGATAAGTAAGTCTTAGAGGAGGAAACAACTCTATAGCTAAGTGCGTAGGGAAGTTGGAGTCTGTAACCTTATAGTGAAGATAAACAAAGAAGATTGTTGAAGAAATTCATGTGTTTATCTGTTTAATACTGTCATTTATGTTTGTGATATTTTCCATGAAGGAAATGATGTCTTTGTGAACTAATGATGTATTTATGCGCAACTCTATTAGATGAATTTTATTATCTAACACAATGCATGTTAAGTAGTTACATGAAGATTACAATATATTACATTACACTTATTCAGTACTTATGTAGATTTGCGGGAACCCAGGTCTAAGGTTCATTTATGGTGTGCGTAAATAGATGGTTTACCTATTAAGGGTCCGCAAAAGCCAATCATAGACTTGTGGTGTAGGAAGAATCTCTCTGCGAACAAAGACATTCCCTCTAGCCCAGGGGAGAGGGTCTAGCCACAAACAAGACAATCTAGCATAACTTCCCTTAAATTTAGAATGGATAAGATCCTACCTCTTGTATCTCTTATCCTTGTTCAATGATGTCCTTATTTTTTTTCTCCAGTGATCATGTCCTTGTTAATCAAACACCTGAAACAAAAAGATAAGAAACTAGTGCACACACAATAGCATACAATAGAGTTCAATCTACTTAAGAGGCTAAGGAGTCTTAAGCTACCAAATACAATATTGAAATTGATATAGAAACAAAACATCAATTGTATTAATATGAAAAAAAGGAAAGTACAACCTTCGCCTTAGCATTGCAAGTTTCCTTGGATGGGTCTAGATCCCAAGCATCACTCTAAAATCTCCTCAAACACCTCAATCATGGGAGTTTAAGGTCTCTTTCTCCTTATTCACACGAAAGCGTTCTACAAGCTAATCTCCCTTTAACAAGCTCTTAACAAGCATAAACTAAGAGCTAAGACTAGAAAACTCTCCTAGCACTAACCAAGCACTATCAAAGCTAAATCCAAGCCAAATACAAGCTCCATCCAAGCTAAATCCAAGCTAGCAGAGGTTGGAATAGTAGGGGATTATATAGGCATGAGAGAGGGGATATGGCTCCTCTTATGATAGGAAGAAGCATTATCTCTTGGGTTAGTTCCTTTTTTAATAGGATCAAGGAACCCAAACAAGCTCTCTCGGTCATATCCTAAACAACTATCTATCAGACCTCTACCCACAAAGCTTCTAGATTGGGAAGCTTCGACTCCATTTTTAAAAACTTTCCAGAAGAGGATCGACATGGGTAATCAAGGGATAATGATGCTGATTAGTGCGGGGCTCAGTGTTATTATCATCAAATATGTGTGGCGAAGAAACTGAAGGATAACGTCGACCTTTAAAACTGGGTTTAAAGGAAGTATCTATGGAAATTATGTAAAGGGAAAATGCTTTGCAGATGGAAAGTGACTCAAAGAGATGTTCTTCATGATAGGGAAGTACACAAGGTTTACTGTAGAGGTCCTCCAAGATCAAGGAACAAGGAGTATAGGGATAGTGACAAAATGTTTTGTAACAGATGCCCCCTAAGGGATGAAAGTCGAACAAGAGTAAGGGGTAAAATGCTTTACGAGAAGATGTAAGGAATCATATACCGTCGTTGGTAAACCTACAAGTCAAACATAAAAATACATATCTAAACTGATAGTCATGCCTGATAAATAAAAGAGGCATATAAAAATACATGAATCCATGCTATAAGTGCAACTATCCATCAAGAAAAGGATCATCTACATGAATCCTCGCCATGGAAACAACTGTCTGACTAATGGGATAAAAAACCCATGGAATGGTCGGAACCATCCATCTAAAGAATCATGTATATAATCATCGATTCATCACTCCTCACAATTTGGACTTTTGTAATCTGAGCCCAGGGTCTTACGCTCCAACACAACCCAATCAAAGTACAAATTCTAACATGTGAATAGACGTGTTGAAGTCGAACATGCTATAAATTCACTTAATTACTGGTTAATGATGTGAAGCATTAACAAGCGCGAGAGAAAGCACCAATAATGACAATGGCTCTCAACGTACTAACAACATAATTCATGGAGTTTGAATAAGGAATCGAAGTTGAATGCTCTTGAAATCATTCGATCGAAGGCCAATGATGAGAACCTGTCATTGAGTGTGAAGAACTTTCCATTAAGGCATGCAAGCTCTAAGGTACTGGAAGGGATTTTCTAGATCAACTTCCTCGATAATGAGTTGAAGTCGACATGAAGTGATCTATCGGAGGAAGGTCATAATAAATGCTAGATCATTAACATTAAATTGGAAACACAATGAACGAGAGTAATCCAAGATGGTGACATGTGATCAGACAATGTACAGGTAGGAAGACTTCTCTTGAACATGTGGATGACACGACTCTAGATTTTGGCAGCATTTGGCATCATAGGATTAGAGGTCATGGTCACGTAGCAGAGATCATATGAGAGGTTTAAAATGGATAGCCCAAAACATAGGGAGGCAAGTGACAGAGTGAGGATTTCCCAAAACCCAACATAAATAGCAAATGAGTGTCAACGTTCAAGAGCAACATGTTGCCTCAAGTGAAGAATACAATTGATGAAATACTTCCAATTTTCCCCCACCATTTCTGGCGAATACCCTAGTTATTTTTACACAAGCTTAACGAGGATGGCATATGCTTGTAATATAAGTCCATCCTTTGGATGGATCCATCCTAGTAAGTTTTACGAGCCCTAGGAAGAGTATCTTGGTCTCGTCATAATGACAAGTCCTATGTTGTTTAATATTTTAACGAGTCCAACAAAGGCGAAACTCGACATATTTTTCATTTTTTAGAGAGTTTGAAAAAGAAGTGGAAAAGAAACCTCCAAAGGTCCCTTTTTGTAAAGTTGTCCCTTGAACCCAAAATGGTAGAAAATA
This sequence comes from Pinus taeda, assembly GCA_000404065.3. Taxonomy (NCBI): domain Eukaryota; kingdom Viridiplantae; phylum Streptophyta; class Pinopsida; order Pinales; family Pinaceae; genus Pinus; species Pinus taeda. The sequence continues at coordinate 96,708 of APFE031681800.1, read as the reverse complement.
ATATTGGAGAGAACCTCCTAGTCATGTTTGACTAAGGTATTCCTTTTTCGTAAATAGTTTCACCCAGCTCGAAAAGGGGTAAACGTATATTGGGTAAACAACAGTTCAGAACTGTTTATGAGGTCAAAACGTCAATAGCTCAGCAATCGTTTTTTGTTTTGAGAGTCAGAAAAGAGCTTAAATAAGACTCCCCATTTTTATTTACTTTAACAAGCCAAAAAGGGAAAAATATTCGGCAATCTTTTCATATTTTTGAAGTCTGAAAAGAGCTGAAAGATGACTCCACCTGGAGGAACGAGTGGTATGAAAGGATAAAAACTAGTTTCGGTTAAGGGGGAACTACTCAAAACACTAAAAGGCCAAGAGGCTGGCTAGAAAAACCACTCATTGTTGTGGTTCCTTAGGAAAGGAAAAACAACCAAGTGAAAGCATATGATCGGCCAAAGAGATGGTGATGATGGAATGAAACAATCAAGGCCCATCTAGTAGAAATTAGCTGACAAAAATAGAAATCACGAGATGTAAATGGCACATGGGTTCATTTTTATACAAGCTTCAACCATGGGGAACTTTGCTTGAATTCCATTTCATGTTTACACAATCTTGAAATGAAAACCATGCTTGAGTTTGGTTTCAGCTTTACACAAGCTTGAAACGAAGATAAACTATACTTGAGTTAAGTTTGCATGCACCCAAAATAATGACTCTATTCGAGGTACATGCCCCCCAAGCTTCATTTCATTCAGCTAGCTGGATGGAATGAAGGTTCACTTTTGAGATCTAGGAAAGACTCAACTCGGATTTTACGAGATCTTAATCAAGGACACAATTTGGAAAAGGGAGTTGTTTCATTTTTTAATGAGTTTGATACAGTAAAAGGACTATCCTCAGACATCTGTTTCATTTTTTAACGAGGTAGATATAGGAAAAAAACTATCCTCAGACTCCTTGATTCATTTTTTTCAATGAGCTTGACCCAAGACAAGGAACTATGCTCACACCCCTTGTTTCATTTTTGAAAGAGATTGACACAAGATAAGGAACTATGGTCCAACCCCTTGTTTCATTTTTTAACGATCTTGACACAAGACAAGGAACTATGCTTCAGCCCATTGTTTCATTTTTTATCAAGCTTGACACAAGACAAGGAACTATTCTCCGGCCCCTTGTTTCAGTTTTTAACGAGCTTGACACAAGACAAGGAACTATGCTCTAACCCCTTGTTTCATTTTTTAACGAGCTTCACACAAGACAAGGAACTCTGCTCCATCCCCTTGTTTCATTTTTTTAACGAGCTTGACACAAGACAAGGAACTCTACTCCAGCTCCTGGTTTCACTTTTTAACAAGCTTGACACAAGACAAGGAACTATGCTCCAGCCCTTTGTTTTATTTTTTAACGAGGTTGACAAAAGAAAAGGAACTATGCCCTGGCCCTTATTCATGGAACATATGAGAACATGGCTCCCAAGAGGTCCTCACTATATGGGAGAACCAAGCTCTAGGAGGAATACATGTCAATTGGTACCAAATATAGATCGAGTTCCAATGACCCCAGTACACAATGTACTATACCATCTGTGTGATCATCAGTAGATGTGGAGACGGAACAGGTAGCCACATAATTAACCTATGGTGGGGAGGGTACTTCTTGCAAACAAGAACCAATAGGGGATGATGGTTGCATAAGAGGCACCAGATGACTAATGAACGACAAATGATCAATGTTCACTATTCTCACTTCGTGTGGAAAACAAACCATACAGAAAAGTGAAGAAACAAGAGCTCCCATGACATAAACATAGTCATGTCCAAGGAGAAGATTGAAATCTAAGGGACCTTGGACTACCATCATGTCTATATAGATGGTCTTTACTCCCAAAGTAATAGGGAACTTCAGAAGGATCCCTAAGGGCTGACTGGTTCCTCGGTTGAAAGCCAATAGATTCTGGGTGACAGGCATAAGCTGTGGGGAATGCAAAGCTTGCCAAGTAGTAGAAGGCATCATGCTAGCAGACACGCCTTCATCTAATATAGTGCCATGTACTACCATATTATAGGCTTGTACTGTGATATGGAAAGGCACATAAGATGGAAGGCAGAATACATTCAATCGACTCCAATCAAAAGAAACAAGAGAACTACTTGGTGGGGGTATCATATGATTCCACCCATGCTTTGCAGGAATAGGAGAAGGACTCTCGTGAACAACCGGGATGGGAGCGTTACTCTTTATTCATGAGAATCTGAGGAGACTAAAAGAACATGAGCAGTATGATCATCACTCTCTTCGGGAACAGAATGAACGATTGAAGGTGGTGCCAAGTCGCCACTCTTTCCAACTAATGTTTGGTCAGGAATAGACAGAATAGAGTCATGCTTAGGAAGAGCAAGATGGGCAAGAGATGAATCCAATTCAATCTCTTTCCCAACTAGGAGAGGTGTTATAGACATTTTTGGGCACTTCAACCCCAATCATAAATGTCCATAAACTAAGGGCTCCTAAGTCCCTAAAAGTGTTGCTTCACTGCCTAAAGGAACAAGGTCAACTGACTACATCATCTCCGAGAAGTTCTCCACAGAAAACTGCTCATAAATGGTCAAAACTAGACCATACTGAAAGCTCAATGCAGAGGGTTCAATGCATATCACCTTCCCAATGTACAGCGTGCGATGCATACTGATTTGCTCCTCTGTAGGGTGCGATGGTCAGGAATGGACAAATGGCAGGGACAAAAATGCGAGGTGGAAGATCATGGAATCTTCCAGAAGCTTCCCCTCTGAGACTTTCCTCTCCATTTTCGACCAGGGATGAGTAAGAGATCATCATTCTCCAAGTGGAAGCAGGAACTATCAGAGAGAAGACACTAATCAAGATCCCAAAATATGACTCACACCTTTGCAAAAATCTATATATGGATCTCTCATCCCAGAGATCCAGAGGTTAGAGGCTGGAATTTTGTATCTTATAGAGAAGTGTTGTTGGTATTCTGGTGTACATTCACAGTGTTGGGAGATCTAGCTTTGCTTGAGGTGAAGAAGGGCTTCTTAGCTAAAGGATGATGCTGGGTCAGAGCACATAGTTGTAATCCTCTTACTACCTTTCATCTGAATAAAGCTATTCGTGTTTCCTTCCATATTCTTGTGTACTTGTTTATATATGCATGTATATGGTTAATACATATCTGATCCTGTATTACTTATGATTTTAGATCCTCGTTTCTTGCATAGTAGTATGTTGTTGTGATTCCACAGGTCCTTTTGAACCTGGGCAGACAAAGAAGAAGCGGAAAAACTCTATCAAGAAGGAGAGGAAATCGAGCGCAAGACTCAGGTTGGCCCTCTTGGTTCTCCTCTCATCTATTTTCATAAAAGAAATCAATAGTACACTTTGATTCTTTGTTTCTAAGATAGCCATCCATCTTAGTGGGAATAGCAGCATCTGAGTGGACACTACTCTCGTATAACAAAATGACGACTCCACTGGGGAGCGACTAGATTACTTGTTAGCCTATCTATCCTTGTTTCTTATAAACATATAGATGGACCCTGAAGTCAAGCCAGATAGCCTTCGAACTGCATTTGTCATACAAATGAAAAGTAGATCAATGCTGCTTCAGTCTATCTCCGTGTTTTGTTTATGAATTAAACAATAGATCTGCAAGAAATCTAATTTCCCTAAGTGGTGGCTCTAGTAACCTCTTAGATCACCCCTGTGTTTTACATACACTGATCTTTACTTATTCAGCCTAAACACCTGAACTAGATTGCAAACTGCGAGTGAAATCTCGTTCAAAGTCTCACACTGCTACCATCGCACCCTACCTTCAAGGCAGTCTGAAATCATCGCACTTCCCGAGTGCAGCAGGTGCACTGCATACTGAGTTCATTGTGTAATAGGTGCGATGGTCAGGGAGGGTTAACTTTACCCTCAGACTATGGATTTTTCTCATTGTTTTCAGTCTTATTCAAGAGTTTTGCTGTCTGTAGTCAGTGTACTTCTGTGAAAACCCCCTTCTCTTGCATTATTCTGCCTCCTTAGTGCAAAGAACTATAAATGTTTTTATGTATTGTGCGTTGTTTTTAGTTCTCTTTTGCAAAAAATTAGCATAGTCGAACTGTCGTCTCTAGATCTGAAAGTGTCGAAGCTCTCGTTTTCAGTTTTAGAAAGCAATTCCATTGTTCTGGATAATCGATTATACAGTTACTATTGCATAAGATTTGAATTATTAGTTTTAAAGTGTCGAAAAGCAATTTCCATTTCAAAATCGCAAAGTGTCTCTCTTGCTTTCACTTCGTTTTGAAAAAAAAAATTGTTGAGTACTGTCGCTTTAAAAGTAATTCAGTTTTTCACATAGCTTTCTTAACGTCATTCACACATTAAGAGAGCTGAAAACAAATACATGCATGTGCATTTGCATTTTGATTGCTTGGCTTGATTTAGGACTATGCATTTAGTGTGTTCTCTGTGCTCTGTGAAGAAAAGATGCTTGACTTTCTTCCCTTTAGTAGCTAGGATTTTCATTGCTGAAAGAAGTTAAAATGTTTGTTTATCATCTTAGACTGCATTTTAGGAATTATATATACATCACATGGTGAACCTGAAAGGAAAACTATTAAGCAAGATCAACTTAAAATAAATTCAATGAATCTATCAATGCTTTGGAACTTAATGCACAATATCTAGAGGTTTAGGCTAGAGACGTATTCCGGCATTGTAAAACCTGGTAACTGCTGCTTTTCAGTGTTGGTTGGGTGATTCCTCCACTCTGAGACGGAAAGTGCCAGTATGGACTTGTGCTCCCACGTAGCGTCAAGTATATATTGGGAGACCACAATAGGATGCATCCTTTATCCTTAGGAAGCCGTGTCTGCCGCCCTATCGATCGTAATGCACCGAACACAGCATTCAGGAAGATTGACTGCCGTACCGTAAAAAGTATTTTGCAGTTTTGCGATTGGTTTGGTAATCCTCTTTGCCTAGATCTCCAGAGAAGTCCATTTTGCTCCTTTTCAGACTCCTTAAAGGAAAAGGTCCTCTGA
>APFE031681800.1:50183-73129 GCA_000404065.3 Pinus taeda | reverse complement strand
ACTAGTCACAAATACTTTAACTTCTTCTTAACCTCTTTCCTTTTAACTGAATGTATCATGTGATAAACAATTAAAAACAAGTCAAGCAATTGTGAGTTTCTGAACAACTAAAACAAGCTGCATTAAGTGATGTTTTGGTCCTCAATAAAGATATTAAGTTATGAAGAAGAGACCATCAATAGATAAACAACTTGATATCTACAAACAAAAAGCAAATATGCAAATTGACTAAATAATAATGATGAGATAAAGGCTGCAAAACAAAGAAGGTCAGCAACATAGACAAGATGATCACACATGTCACTAGTTGTGCAAAAGAAAAGCATGAAACTGTCCCGGGCACATCTATGAAACCTGCATAACACACTGATCAGTCATGAAAAAGTACAGAAATGTAAGCAAGCAGAATTTGAAATGTATGTACAGCTATTAAAACGCAGCAATTAAAGGCATTATATACATGAAATAAGAAAACAAAATGCGAGAAATTAAAAACACTATACAGGCCTTTAGTAAACAGGGGCCCTCTGCCTACTCCAGCCGTTTCAAAGATCAATCACACGCGTAAATGGAATAATAGTCTTCTTATGTATTATGCATGAAATAGGAAAATACAGTGGGAGTTCAAAGGTATAAAAACAGCAACTAACAACTAACTTGTCCAACGTTCAAAGACGCTTTATTTATAATTGCAAAAGGAGAACTAACTTAACGAAATCTAAGTAATTTGAACAGTTGAATAAAAACCCGTAGTCTTGCTACGTCCTCGGATCTAGGCAACGGTCATCGTGGGCATTCAATCTGCTGTTGGATTATGTCTCCCACTACCTTCATAACTGAGGACGATGCCACCTGTTCTTCACGTGCTCTAAAACAGAACACACAGAGCTGTGCCACCACTAATGACCTCTGTTTGACCGAAGTTGCCTCCTCGTTGACCACGGGCTTGGATGACTGGTTTGGATGATCTGGAGGGACACACACAATGTCCTTGGTTCCACGAACTTGCCCATGTGGCTCTTCTTCCCGGAGGACACCTGGAACATGTCGTTTAATAAAACAGCTGCGAAATCCGGGGTTGGCTGCGGAAACCGGGATCAGCTGCGAAAAACCCTGTATGAGCTGCGGAAACGCAACACCTTGGACCAAAATTCTAAACCAAACACAGTCATTAACATAATTAGAAAACCATGTAAAAAGTCCTAAAATACAATGATTTGAGAAAATTGATGGAGGGAATGAATGGCAAAATAGGGAAATGAATAGGAAAAAGAGGCTGGGAGGATGTGTAAAGAAGTGTAGGTTTGAGGCTCAACAGTTAACCCAGGGAGGGACAACGTTGCCAGATAAGGAGCACTAGCATTTCCAAAAGAAGGAAAAGGACCAAGATTCCCATCTGAGGGGAATCCTTGACTGGTAGACTCTAGAAATGTTGCCATTAGAATCGAACCTAAAGAATCACTAAGGAAGATAACTTTAACTAGGAACACTTCATGGGTAGTTAATTTTAAGACACTAAAACAAAACTTTTCCTTTTCATATTTTAAGAGTCAAGAAAAGAATGAAAGGTGAATCTAGTTGCTTTCGAAGTTAGCAAGCTCGAAAGGACAAGTTCTCGATGATATTTTCAAATTTAAAGAGTAAAAAATGATCAAAATGACTAGTTAGGATAATCTAGGCAAAAGGATTACCAGGTAACCATGAATTGCAGAATACCTCTCGACGAACCAAAAAGTACGAGCAGGCTATATCGCCGAATGTTGTGTTCGGTGTATCACGTTTACAAGGTGGCATACTCGGATTCCTATGGATAAAGGATTGAAACCTATAGGGGTCTCCCTTTATATATGCAACAGTATAGGGAGCACAAGTTCATACTAGCGTTGTCTAAAGTTAACGATAGTTGCTAGGTTTAAAGATGCTGGAACACGTCTCTAGCCTAGACCACTAAATGTGAGTGTTAAGTTTCAATGCTTCCTTAGGTTAATTCAATAAATTGTAATGGTTGATCTTGAATTAGGTTTCAATTCTAGGGCTCTACTACTCTCATCTGAAAACTCCTATATGCAAGTGTATGAGAAAAGAAATCTTTCTTCGATGAAAGTTAACACTAATTGAGGGATAGAGAGCACACAATAAATGCAATAATCAAATAATGAAATATTTCACTAATACATGTCCTAAATGCACGTAATATTCCCTTAAGAACATAATATGTTTCATTTCATTTCAAATGCTTATGAGGATGCAATTCTAGCTTCTTAATGACGCTATTAATGCAATATTTTCACTTAAGTAAACTAGAATGATGTTCTTCTTTTCATCAAATGAAAAATGAATCTTTCACATAGAGAATTTTAATGAAAATTTCACAATTCTAAACAAACAAGTATCAATCAAATCCAAAGCATGATAAATGAAACTAAAAGCAACTTCTTCCCTTAATCAAACAAACCAAACACGCAAAAGCTTCAATCGACAAACCAAGCAATATAATCTATGCTCGGAAAGAGAAAAAGGGATGCTCGAAATAAGAGAGAAAATGAGACTTTTTCACTCACTCGATCAAAACTCAAGCAATGAAGATGCTAGGAATGAAAGACAGGTTAAACGAAGCAGCAAATCAGAAACTTGAAACAATGAATGAATTAAAAAATGAATGAAAATTGACCTAGATGTCATAGGGTCATAGAAACCGTCCAAAAACTCAAAAAATCAAGAAATGAAACTTCAATCCAATCAATAAATCAAACCTAGCAAACAAAGCATCCTAGTCATCTTAGTTCACAGGGAAAATAGATGCAGATAGGCAAAGAAACAATATCTAGGAGGGCAAGACACACTCGAGTATGGTTTAAAGGAAACCCTGATTTCAACCTACAGGAATCGATGCGACTGTTTAATGGGTAGAAAGCGCCATAAAGGGTTGTGGCACGACTGTTTAAGAAAAACTAGCGTTGGTCGGTGCGACTATCAGCAAAATAATAACGCTGATCAAGGGATTCAAAGAAAAATAAAAAAATTTCTCAAACCACAAATAGACTAGCCACTCTAAATTAAAAATCAAAGGTTGCAAATGGTGTAAAATTCATAAAACAAAGGAGAAACAATGGTACGAAAAAACTTGTCACAAACCATGAGATAAAGAACATTCTAAAGAGAGGGATGGTTTCCCCAGAAAAGTCGCCAATTTGTGGTGTAGAAATATTCTCTCTGTAGACAAAGTCAATCCCTCTAGCCCAGGGGAGATGATCTAGCCACAAACAAGATAATCTAACATAAGTTCCCTTATATTGAGAATGGATAATATCCTACCTCTTGTATCACTTATCCTTGGTTGATGATGTCCTTGTATTTTTTCTCCAGTGATCATCTCCTTACCTGTTAATCAAACGCCTAAAAAAATAGACAAGAAACCAGTGCACCCATGATAGCATACAATATATTTCAATCTACTTAAGAGGATAAGGAGTTTGAAGCTACCAAATAAAATATTGCAATTAATATAGGAAACAAAATATCAGTTTTATTAATATGACAAAAAGGAAAGTACAACCTTTGCCTTAACATTGTAGGTTTCCTTCGATGGGTCCAAATCCCAAGAATCCTTCTAACATATCCTCAAAAACCTCAATAATGGGATTTTAATGTCTCTTTCTCCTTATTGACACCAAAACACTCTACAAGATATTCTCCCTTTAACAAGCTCTTTATAAGCATAAACTAAGAGCCAAGACTAGCAAGCTCTCCTAGCACTAACTAAACTCTATCAAAGCTAAAGACAAGCCAAATCCAAGCTCCATACAAGCTAAATCCAAGTTCCATCCAAGCTAAATCCAAACTAAATCCAAGCTCCATCCAAGCTAAATCCATGCTCCATCCAAGCTAAATCCAAGCTAGCAAAGGTTGGAATAGCAGGGGATTATATAGGCATGAGAGAGGGTATATGGTTCCTCTTATGATGGGAAGAAGCCTTATCTATTAGGTTAGTTCCCTTTTAATAGGATCAAGGAACCCAAACAGGCTCTCTCGGCCATATCCTGAACAACTATCTACTAGACCTCTACCCATGAAGCTTCTAGATCTGAAAGCTTTGACTCCATTTTTAAAAACATTCCAGAAGAGGATTGGCATGGGTAATCATGGGATAACAACAATGATTGGTGCAAGGCTCAGTGTTATTCTCAGCAAATCGGCATGGGGAAGGAACTAAGGGATAGCCTTGGCCTTTAAAACTGGGTTTAAAGGAAGTATCTTTGGACATGATGTAAAGGGAAAATTCTTTACAAATGGAAAGTGACTCAGAGAAATGTTCTTCATGATAGGGAAGTACACAGGGTTTACTGTAGAGTTCCTCCAAGATCAAGGAACAAGGAGTATAAGGATAGTGAAAAAATGTTGTGTAATAAGACCTTCGTGGAGGTCTAAAGGCCGTTTAAAGGAAGTTACAATACCAAGGCCTAGGAACTTATAGATCTATGTGAACACAGATATAGGCCATTAAAAGACATCACATTGATCTTTGTGTGGGGAAACTTGGTTCTAGCATCACCCCATATTGCTTCGAGTGAGACTTCAGTCTGCACTATGTGGGTTGATGCCGAAAGGGCCAGTAATATAGGGTTTTGTTTGGCACAATTAACTCTAAACCTAAGTCAGGACCCCCTAAGCCAACATGAACATCCCTTTTATTCTCTATCCCCATATTATTATATATGGTCCTTCTAATATCGCTATTCTTCGGGACTCCATCTCCTTCTCGTAGGTTGCCCACTGAATCAATTCTGGCGCACCTGGCCAATCTTGTTTCTGCTTCCATTTTCTCCAATGTTCCCCTGTGTCTGATCCCCAATAAATTTTCATCGTCTGATTTGCAAGGCTATTGGTAAATAGGCATATTTCCACCAGGTCTGGCTGGCTATGTAATTTCGCTCTCTACTACAACTCCTATTTCCAAAAGCTGGCTTTGTATCCTCCCCTTATTTCCTAGAAACTATGAGTTCTTATCAGTTCTCTGTATTCTGATGCCAGATTCCATATGGTCAACCCCTTTATGTTTTCCTGGACTCTTAGCCTTCCTTCTATCGATTGTGGCATTCCATATTTTCTCCCCCATATTTCTTTCCATAGGTATATGCCTCCCTAAATCCATCTCCACCATAGCTTGGCCCCCATGACTTGGTTTAGAATATAGGGGTCTCTGAGGCATAGCTCTCCTGCTTTGATCAGTTTGCTTAGCCAATTCCAAGATAACAGTGCCCATTTTTTAGTTGTGTTTGGCCCCTACCACAGGAATTTCTTGAAGATGTCTATCATCCCCCAGCATACTTTTTTAGGGATAGATTGACTTGATAATTGGTATATCGGGATTGACTGAAGCATTTCTTTCAACAAAATTACCCTACTCGCCATGTTCAAAGTCCTGAAATTCCAGTTCTACAGCCTCCCTTGGATTTTCTCCAGAAGAGTCTTCCAGTTTGCCACTCTGAATGGGTGAAGACTTAACGGGATCTCTAAGTATTTCGAGGATAGATTACCTATGTGGAAGCCCATGATTCTTGCTATAAAATCTTGGGATTGGGCTGTTGTATTGAAAAAGAAGATGCCTGACTTCTCTTTATTAATATTCATCGCTGAGGCACTCATGAAATCATTTAAGATTTCCATCAGACTCTAGATTCCTCGAGGGTTTCTTTCCTAAACATCATTATTTCATCAAAAAATTGTTGATGTGTTAACGACAATTCTTTGCAGACCTGTAAATTGATTGCCTTGCACTTTTCCTTTTACATATCTTCCTAGTCCTTCAGAAGCCAATATGAACAGGAATGGGGACATTGGATCACCTTGTCTTAGCCCCCTTGTTGCATTAAAAGCCTCTGTTGGAGATCCATTGAGAAGGATTGAGAACACAAGGGTGGATATCATCGAATAGATCTAGTTTATCCATTTAGGATCGAAGTCGAATGCTTTTAGGATTCCTTGTAGGTAATTCCAGCTCAGTCGATCATAAGATTTTGATATATCTAATTTTATCATCATTCCTTTCACTTTTTTTCTTTTCCAGGAATGAATCGCCTCTTGGGTCGTGACTATTCCATCCACGATTTACCTCCCTTTGACAAAGCCAATATGCTCTTGAGAGATTAATCCAAGTAGGATAGGTTTGAGGCAGTTTACCATGATTGTGGCCATAATTTTAAATATTACATTGCAGAGATCTATTGATATAAACCCTTGAGGCTCTTCTGAGTGGTATGTTTTGGGGATAAGAGCTAGGAAGGTGGAGTTCACGACCGGATGCATCCTTTTATTGCGTCATGACTCCTCCACTACTACCACGATATCTTCTCCTATAATCAACCAAGTTTCCTGAAAGAACTCTATTTTAAAACCATTCGACCTCGAAGCTTTATTCTTCGCTAAGCCTTTGATTACTTCTTCCACCTCAAACTTAGTGATTTCCCTTAATAGGGCTAGGTTCTGATCTCTACTCACCAGTTGAGGAATATGCTGAGTTATTCTGTTTATGTTTTCTGTCCTGTCTATATTAGGTTCTATCAATAATTTTTGGAAGTGTTGGACCAGAATATTCTCCATATATTCCTTTTGAGTGAGGAGATTTCCTTCCTAGTCCACTAAGGAGAAGATCATATTATGCTGATCATGTTGAATCATCACTTTATGAAAAAATCTAGTGTTCCTTTACCCCTCTCTCAGCCACTAAATTCGTGTTTTTTGTTTCCACAGGATCTCTTCCTACTGCCTCCTTTCCTCCAATCTATTTAGCAGCTGTCCTTCTTCCTTCACTAGGGTTTCAGTTCTTCCGTCATTTATTATCTTTTGTTGCACCTTTTTCATCTTTACCTGTAGCAGTTCCTGTTCCTGTTGGATATTACCAAACTCTTCCTTGTTCCATTTTTTTTTATTTTCTCTTTGAGCTCTTTAAGATGGAGTTGGAATGTATGCATTAGGCTTCTCCCTTCTTTCTCACTTTCTTTCCACCATTCCTTCAGTTTTCCTAGGAAAGTCGGATCTCTCAGCCAAAATGCTTCAAACTTGAAGGATCTCTTAGTTTGCACTTGTTTCATAGCCACTTCTAGTTTAATCAGCCAATGGTCTGAACCCATACATGGCAAGATGGATGCCTCATAGTATACATCTATGTTGATTAAGTATTCAGTTGCCAATAATCTGTCTAAGTGACGTGTTATTTTCCTGTTCCTCCTCTTCTATTATTCCACGTGTACATTCCATTATTTGTCGAGATATCAACTAGTTGTAGCTCTTCTTGGATGTCCTTAAATTGTTCCATTTCAAGTTCCTCCCTTCTAATCCCTCATTTTTTCTACTCCAATGTTGTTATCATATTAAATTCCCCTGCAATTAGCCAAATATTTTCATCATGCATTTTGTTTAGGGTCCTTATGTTTTGTATGAAATTTTATATTCTATTGGAATATGTGGTCCATAGACTGCTGAGAGAATAAGCCATTCTTTGGTCTATGTTTCAAAAGTGACCTGTGAGGATTCGTTGCATCCATATCCAATAATCTACCTTTACCTTTGTTGGGTTCCAGATTATTGATATGCCTCCTACACTTCCTTTCACATCCGCTTCTACTACCTTGTACCTTGGTTTCATTTTCCTTAGAATATCTTCTAGTTTTTCTCTTGTTATATTGGTTTGTTGGAGAAGAATTATTTGAGGCTTTTCCTTTTTCAAATGATCCATTAAATATCTGTGTTTTCCCCTGTTGTTTAGGCCTCTTATGTTCCAGGGTATTAATATCATTAGGTAACTTTGTTGAGTTGTTGGTAGATCTCTGATAGCAGTGCCACCCTCCCAGTGTTTACCAACATCTTTCCCATTATCTGGATCGATTCTTGTAGATTTCTCCTTCCTCTTTTCTTTCCTCCTTTTGTTTTGTTTTGAAATTCCTAGGGTTTTCTTGTTACATTCCAAGTTCTTCTGCAATCTCTCCTTGTCTCTATCCTTGTTTGGCCTTATATTGTTGGCAAGTCTCCTTATACAGTTTCTTTTCATCCTTTGGGATAAATATTTCGTCTAGGTGCCTCCATTAATTTAACAATTTCTTTAGAACTTTGACTTCCATGCTTAGCTCTTCCCCTTGCTTAGGTCGATTTCCATTGTAGTGGATTCCATCCCTGCCTGTTCTTCTTTATTTGTGAGATGTATTTGAGCTTTCCTTTTTGGTGTTGTTTTTGCATGGATTGAACTAATTTCTTTTCATTTTTCCTGGTAATCCATGAGTTGGGTTTCATTTTCTATTTTTTCTTCCTCTTGCAGTACCTCATATATTTTTTTACCTCATATCTGGTTTTACTGCTCGTCTTAGATTGGTTTACTTTTTCTGGGTTGTTGGGTCCCTTTAGTCGCATTCTCTTATTCTTCACTTCTTGGAACCGCTCATTTCCTTCCCGTGTGGGTTTTGGTTCTTTTTATTTTAGCTCCGGGCCTCCCTGGTTCAATGGGAATTCTTTGAATAAGTGGTCATATTCATGGCACCTTCGGCATAAGAATGGGATATGCTCATAGTCCAGGGTCTATTGCCAGATGTCTTAATGGTATTCTATCTCTATTGATTCAAAGGTGGGCTCTACTATATTCATATACATGCAGATTCTAGCGTATGAAGTATAGTGGCCTCTTTTTGTAGTTTCAGCTATTTTAACAAATTTTCTTATTGTGTTCCCAATTCCTTCCAATATTTCTGGATCCCAGAAGTCCATTGGGAGCCCAAAGAGTCGTACCCAAACTGGGGCTGCCAGGAATTTCTCTTTATCTAGGTTGTAACATTCTTCCGAGTATTGCATGAACATGCTTGCATTATAATGAAAATAGGGACCATTTTCAAATACTCTTTTCTTTTCTTGTAGGTTTGAGAATATTACCGTGAAGAATCCTCCGGCTTCCAGCTTGAGTTCGATATGGCCTTTGAGTTTCCATTTCTGTTGTATTCACTTGATCAGGTCCTTCTCCGTTGACCACACACCTATGAACTTGCAGATCATCGCATGGTCCTTCATGAAGTTGCGATATCTTTCCAGTTTGTTCATCGAGATTACAAATCTTGGTTTCTCTGTTGCACATGGCAGACACTGGCTTCTACTTCTTGCCTACTATCGTGCTCTGAGGATTGGGCGATTTGTCGGATTCACCGTTTCTTGGGAACTGGGCTGGTTTTTGGTTTTCAGTCTTGATTCTCCAACCGCTGCGTCCCAGTAGGAGGGGATATCTCCCCCCTCGTCTGCCTTTGTCATACCATTCTATATAACGGTTTATTGTCTGTTGTTCCTACTGTGTTTGTCAGAAAATGCAGGTTTCATACCTTATGGTTTGGACATTCCAATGGGGCGAAGCTCCTAGGGTTTTTCAGAATCCTATGCCAATCAACTTAATTTCTCAATTTCTCAAGAAACTCAATTTACAAAGATAAACCTTATACAATCCAAAATTAATTATGATTGCATATATATGCATTAATTAAATATAGTTTACATGGTTTGGGAAAATGTTATGCTCTCTACTAATTTTAATTCACACATTCAAAAAATTACATTCAGTTTTAAAATTAAATTTGTGAGATTCAATTCACACATCGAACTAGAAGTCTTGGTTAGTAGACCTTTTGGTTAATATATTAACATTAATATAAGACACAAGATACGTTGAGCACACGCTACCTAGGGTTCCTGCTGCGCATCAGTTTGGGCTTCTGCCCATCGCTCATCGACCATGGCCCCCCCGGAGGCTCCACCGGAGGGGGTCGATACCAAACAAGCGTTCTCCAATCTGGTAAACTCATTGCCGCCGCAACGCCCTCGCCCTACTGTTTCAAAATTTGTCAAAAAATTAGACGGTCTTCAAGAAGTTCTTCTGCCTCCTACCCTACCTCGCTTGGCTGCTTGTGCTGGCAGAAAAAGGACTCATCGGTCAGTTTACGGGCCTCTGGCCCTCTTTGAAAACCGTCTAGAGATGGGTTGAGAGAAACTGGTATGATAAAATACAAGGCAAGATATCCATCAGATTCTGTGGCAAAGGGTACTTCACATTTCATTTCGAATCCAAAGAAGACAAGGATTTAATTTACAGAAATGGACCCTATTTCATGGATTCTAGGGGCCTATACCTCAACAAATGGACCCCTGATTTTGATCCTAAACTTGATGTCCCCAGTGCGGTCCCAGTCTGGGTCTAACTCCCTCATCTTCCCCTCCATTACTGGGGGGATGATTCAATCTGAGCCATTGGGAATGCAGTTGGTAAATACGTAGATCGAAGTGAGCCAAAAGACAACATGCAATCTTGTGCTCGGATTTGTGTTGAAGTGGATCTCGGCAAAGGCCTCCCGGAAGCCATCAAGCTCAAAGTGGATGACTGGAGCCATATTTAGCAGCTAGACTACGAGCAGATCCCATTCAAATGCAAGGTACAAATATGACCACTTTGAAAATCGATGTACTAAGCTTATTAATGTAGAAAACTGTCCTCAATAGGAACAATGGGAAGTGGTTAAAAAAAAGAAATCGGCCTCCCTTGCTAAAGGCATCTCTGAAGCTGATCCATCTGCCTCTGTAGTAGCTCATCCTTCCCCATCTTCTCTTGCTCCCTCCAAATCTCCCCCTCGCTCCCCTCCTCCGCCTCCTTTATCTAATCCCTTCTCTATCCTTTCTTTCCCGGAAAGCCAACCCCTAGATCCCCCCTCTCTTGAAAACCTCCCCCAAACCTCTTCCAAATCCACCCTGCCCCTGATCATTTCCTCTCAACCCCCTTTAGATCCTCCCTTAAATAGAATCACTAGGAGCTCTTCCAAAGAACATGGAGGATCTAGTGAAACTTACAAGAAGCCTGGACCAGGCAGGAAATCTGCCAAATAGCATCGAGATGAGAATGCGCAGAAAGATATTGCTATGGGAACTCAGACACCCATAAAATCCTTCATCCTAGGTCAGCATGACAAAGATACAGACAATAAGGAATAAGGGGGGCGAGCACCTCCCCGGACACCACATTTACAATGATAAAAATACTATCTTGGAACAGTAGGGGATTTGGGCACCCCTCCAAAATAGTAGCCCTAAGAGATCTCATTCACCAAGAGAAACCTGGAATCATTTTGTTGCAAGAAACAAAGCAAAGTCAGAGGGAAATGAACAATATAATAGAACAATAGAACTAGTATAAAGGAAGTATCAGTGAAGCAAGAGGAGCTTCAAAAGGTATAGCCACTATCTGGAACCAGAATATATGGAACTGTAATTCGGAAACCATCAACCAACACTAGATCAAAACAATCTTGGAAAATAACGATGACGGGGAAACTGTAGTCATTTACAATATTTACATGCCAAATCACTACAGAGATAAGGATTGCTGCTGGCGCGATCTAGACACCAGCATTGATGAAGAAGGGAGCTCCAACATCATTTTGGGAGGAGATTTCAACCTTATCCTCCATGCTAATGAAAAGAGAGGTGGTAGTTTTACTTCTGACCCCTATAGAACACATCTGGAAAACATCATGCAAGAATCTGAACTTGTGGACGTTGCACCCAAAAACGGCGTTACACATGGAGCAACCACAGAATTGGCATAGGTAATATTATGGAGAGATTAGATAGAATCTTAATCAACGTTTCACTTCTCTCTACGGTCTCTGTTGGATATGCCAGCGTTTTGACTTGCGCTATCTCTGACCATTTCCTTGTCACGCTAACACTGGATAAGCACAGCAATATCGGGCATATTCTCTTCCGATATAGCTCCTTATGGAACGAAATCCCAACAGTGGCTGAAATCGTCCTCAGTACTTGGAGACAGTATGTCGAAGGGTCCCCTAGATTCATATGGGAGACCAAACTAAAACAAACTAAACATGCAATTAAACATTGGGCCAAATCGAACTACAAAGAGCCTGAAGAGGTAAAAAAGGAGATTAAAAACAACCTCAATAGCACGCAAAGAGCGATTGAGGAATTTGTCCTCTCCCAAGAAAGTAAACAACAGGAAAGTGACCTCTATTCACAATTGTGCCAAGTTAAGAGAGAAGAGGAGATAAAATGGAGGCTAAAATCGAGGCAATTGTGACTGCAGGGAGGAGACAGGAACTCAACCTTTTTTCATAAACAAACAACAACCCGAAAGGTAAGGAACAGTGTAAGCTCCATAACAGATGCTGAAGGTAATAGGCAAGTAAGCCAAGATGCCATCCGGAGAGTAGCAACTGAACATTTTAGAAACCTCCTAACTAAAACTAAAGAACAGGAGGATTATACTGAGCTATTGCAACATCTGCCTGCAGGGATAAGTAAGCAAATAAATGACAGTTTAATCAGAGAGATTGATGAGGAAGAAGTTACCAGAACGGTATGGGCCTTTCAGCCTGACAAAGCCCCAGGCCCTGATGGCTTTCCCATATGTTTCTACCAAACATTATGGGGAATCATAAAAAAAGACCTGATAAAAATGTTAAAATGGATCCAGCGAAAGTGTAAAATAGGAGGGTACACCAACGCCACTCATCTAGCCCTCATACCCAAGGAAAATCGGCCTTCTTCATTTGCCAGATTCCATCCTATCTCCCTATGTAGTTCCTCCTACAAAATCTTGTCCAAAATCATTGCCTCTCGCCTCAAACCCTTTCTTTCTTCCCTCATTTCTGAAAATCAAGGGGGGTTCTTAGCAAACTGTCATATTACTAACTCCATCCTTCTAGTAAAAGAAGCTATTCACTCGAGCCAATCTAGGAAAGAGAAAGGATTTCTTCTCAAACTAGATTTGGCCAACGCTTTTGACAGAGTGAGTCACTCCTTTCTCTTTTCCACCCTGAAGAAGATGGGTTTTGATGCAAGCTTCCTTAACCTCATCAAAGCCTGCATCTCCAGGCCATGGATCACCCCTCTTGTAAATGGCAGACCTGGTGAAGCTTTCCAATCCTCCCGTGGTCTAAGACAAGGTTGTCCTCTCTCACCTTATCTTTTTATTCTAATGGCTGAATCATTTAGCAAAGCGCTGGATTTCCATTGGAGGGTCGGTCTTATAACAGGAATAAAATTTGGGAATGGAGTCAAGAATATAAATCATTCTCAATTTGCAGACGATACCTTGCTAATTGGGGGGGCCTCTATTACAATAGCTAGGCGTTTCAATGTTCTCCTGGACAAATTCATGGATTACTCTGGCAGTCTGGTCAGTCAGCAAAAAAAGTTGTATTTACGGCTGGAATACAACATCGCAGGCCCTTCATAATATTGCTGCAACATTTGGGGTTTCTTACCACTATGACTGGACTCACTTTTCATATTTGGGCATTCCTGTAAGCGCAGGACCTTTGAGGGCTGAAGTATGGGACACCATAATCGATAAGATGAAAAGGAAAGTACAGTAGTGGGGCTCAATATGGCTCAAACCAGCTGGTTGCCTCACCCTTCTGGAATCTAGTATATCCTCTTTGCCATTATATCAATTTACTCTCCTTCAAGCCCCTGCCACCTTCCATCACAAAATGGAAGGCATCCTTCGCCATTTCTTGTGGCAAGGAGGGAAGCAAGACAAAAAGAAGTTTATTTTGATTAGCTGGAAGTAAGTAATTCAGCCCCAAGACCGTGGTGGCCTTGGCATCAGATCCGCTAGATATCTCAACTTAGCTTTTGGAGGAAAAATGGTTTGGAGATTCATAACTGGTATTTCTGCATGGTGGAAAAGGGTACTGGAAATTAAATATCTGAATTTTCCAGGGCATCAGCTCCTTGATCAAGACATCCCCATCAGAGACTCCACCAAAATCTGGCGCTTATGCAAAAAAGTAATTCCTATATTTGCCCAAAACACTTCCAAAATTCCTAAGGGAGGAGCAAGCATCAATATTGGAACAAACAAAATCATGGGACAACAACCTATTAATATGCAAGTTGGGGTCAATCCCATCCTCTCTTCTTTTGAAAGAAGTGGCATCCATCATTGATCAGATTTGTCAGTGGGATCCTTCATCCCTTCTATGGTCTGGATGGTCCTTCCCTGCTATACCCAGTGCTCTCAAAGATAGTTTGTCAGCTCTCCAATCTCACTTGCATAATATAGCCCCTATCAAAAAGAATACCTCGGATGGATTCAGTTGGGACCCTTCTGGATTTATGTATACCATTAAGGCTGCCCATCAATTCCTCTGCAGCAGCAATCATCCCATGCCAATTTGGAATCCTTGGAAGGTGGTTTGGAAGCCTGAGGCCCTTCCAAAAATCAAATTTTTTATATGGACTCTTCTCAAAGGGAAAACTCTTACTACCGAAAACCTGCAAAAATGTGGAATTATCGGCCCCTCCCGCTGTCCTAACTACTTGGTAGCTAAGGAATCCATCCACCACCTATTTATTGATTGCCCCTTCGCCACTGAATGCTGGGGAAACCTGTCCCAGAACAACCAGATTCCGTGGACCAGCCAAGATAACATAGGAGAAATTCTGCATAAGTGGAAAAAGAATTACCCCTGGCAGCGAAGGAAGAATAGCATTGCGAAGAGGGTATGGGATATTATAACTTACATCATGCTATGGAATATTTGGTTGGCCCGCAATCGAAAAGTTTTTAAGGATAAGGGTTCAAACACCAGAAGTCTATGTAGCAAAGCTAAGGGTCTCGCCCTTGAAACCATATCAGCTAAAAACCAGAGGATTGTAGACATCACCAATCTCAGTGTGGAAGAACGAAGCTTTATTGGTCACTTGTTGGACAAAAACAATAATAGGCAGATAGGTAGCACTACTCACAATAGGCAAAATGTTATCCCTCATAATTGGAAAATCAGACTCAAAGAAAATGAGTTTGCTGATTGGATCCAAAATTGCAATAGGTACTGTCTTTTTTTTATGGAGCTTCAAAGTCGAACCTTGGGATTGCATGGGCTGGAGGAGTGATACTTAACGCTAATGGAGACATTGTTTTATCATATGAATGGGGCCTTGGCCAAACCTCCAACAATAGGGCAGAAGCACTGGCCCTATACCAGGGACTTATTCAGCTTAGGAAGCTTGGAACAGATGCAGCCTTCATCTTCGGAGATTCGAAAGTTGTTATCAGCTCAATGGTCCAGAGGAAAGACTCCACAAATGTGTTTCTCCAGCAGATTTTAAGCCGCTGCCACATTCTAGCTCAACACATGGAAGATCTGCGCTTTTATCATATCTTACGCAGCTTAAACAGAAACGCTGACAAGCAGGCCAACAAGGCATGTGCCAGACCTCAGGGCTGTCTAGTCTGTAACGGAGCCGAGGCCTTTTACCATTTGCCATGATTGTGGAAAGGATTTCCCTTATTCAGAGTTGCAACAAGCTCATAAGTCCTATCATGATAGAAGATCTGATGAATCATAATTCTTTCACCATGACCAAGACTAAAAGAGGGATCGGACGCACTCAGGTAAATCATTTGCACAGTCATTTGTCAATCGATTGTCCCTTTTCTTGCATCAGGCTCTCCCTCACCCGCTCCCCTATTTTAGCTTCCTTTCTCCCTTAATACTACCTCTTCCCCTTTCGATCCATTTGAACACCCTGCTCCTACAGGCCTGTCTAGCTCTTAGAACCCGTGATTCCCCCTCCTCTGGAACTTCTGGACGCCCCCAGTTCATCGATCCTCCCTCCAGGCAACATATTCCACTTGCATTGCTAAAAAATCAAAGCCTCATGACAACGCTCCCACCCTCCTTTTACCAGGCTCTGTTTTCAACTGTTTCATTAATGCAATCCAGACAAGCGCTACAAGCAGAGATATCACTCAAAGATCAGAGCCCCGCGACAGTGCTCCCCACCCTCCTTTTATCAGGATCTGTTTTCAGTTATTTCTTTGATGTGGTCCAGATATGTGCTAAAAGCAAAGATATCATATTTCTCTTCATCCCTTGGCGCGGAACAGCAATGAGCTTCAAACTGGCACATCAGGCTCCTTTCCATTCTTATAGACAGGGTTATCCCCCTTTTCATTATTGATAGATAATGTTCTGCAAATGTCGTCTTTTAGTGCTCTATTTTGTAAGGATATATTCCAGTTTAAATTTCACTTCAAAGCCCAAGTGGCAGGAACCTGGAGAATCCTATCGTTGTAAATCCTTCTTTCCTAGCTTCACTCGGCGAATAATCATGTACTATAGAGGAGCAATTTCCACCTTCCTCTTTTTTTTCGTAAAGCAATATAGAAACCAATAATGTTAATATATATATAAACATTTAAGATTAAAAAAAATTAAATTTTTTCAAATTATTTAATAGATCATGACAAAAAGATTGATATTTATATAATATAGTATTACTTTAATAGAAATAAACTTATTTATCAAAAGAACACATATATAAATTCATATTCCAATAAAAAATAATAAGCATACTTTATAGCTTCAAATATAACCTTTTGATATGATTTATATACATTATTATTATTATTAATTCATAATCATTGATTCATTTTTATGAATTTGAAGATGTTAAAATTAATAATATAAAATTTATATTAAAAAATCAAACATTTACGTGAACACCAATAATAAAGTATATAATTTATGTATCCACATAATGCAAGATCATTACATCTTATATTCATATTTTGACCATACCCCATTCCTACTTAACCATGAACGTCGTTCTAGATTTTATTATAAAATAAAATAAGAAATTGTAATTTATTTTGAGGCTTTTGTTGAGGGGTGATAATTCTATTATAAAATATTATAGAGACAATGTAAAGACCGTGCATGTATTTTAGGTTTCTAGGAACATCACTACATCTATCACTTATTATTTAAGTTTCGCTGCTTGTGATTTAGAGATTTAAAATTACTCATTAAGAACACATGTATGTTATTGTTATTGATGATTTATTTTACCTTTCAAAACCTGCAAAAATCATGACAAATGAAATGTTAAAGCAATATCCATAATCTAAAGTTTAATGATAATAATAATTATGTTATCTTTTTCCTACATTTCGTTAAAATTCCATCTAACTTCAAAAATGTAATTTTAGGAGTTAATGTTACAAAGATATCTCTCCTTGATGTTGGGCTTGAGATCAGGTTGTTGGGGTATAGATATGTGGGGCATTCTTAAAAAAAATTGCAAACTATCATTATAGTAATATCGATGTTACTAGAAATAAGAAGAATAAAGTAAAGCTATACATTATTTTTATGATGATCTTCACTAAACTTGTAAGAAATTGTTGGATTCTTAAGGGATTACATTCAATTCTTAATTTTTTTTCTAAGCGATACTATTTTATTGAAATGAAACAAAATAAAAATATAATGAGGCACTGGCCTCTGCAGTGATGAATAGAGTTTGTCAAAAAATATCACAACCTAAAAGCAACTACCCCATCGTGGGGGAAACCAGTCTGTGAAACCAGATAAAAAGACCCATGCCGGGGTCACAAGTTTTGACATCAAGAAACCCGCATAGGGGATCTAGATTGAAAACTAGCGAATCAAACCAGAAGGAATGTTTTGAAAACAAAACATAGCAAAAATCAGACAACAGCATATGAAACCTCTAGCTAGTGGAAAGGTGGCATCTGGTAGCCCAGTCGTCAATCAGGATGGACCCCCTGGAGGTCATCTATAGCAGGTTCTTCAACAATTCGACACGCATAATTGTACCACTCCTCCTCCTCTGTTAACGTGCCGCCTAATATTCCATGATTTGGTTGAGTGCCAGCAGAGCTGCCCTCTACTGCATGCTTGCCTGACGTGTCACCTTGGACAACACCAGTTGCCTTTGTATCTCCTACTCTGCCTTCGATGGCATACTGGCTGCCAACCAACTCCCCTCCATGCAAGCTGGCAAAGTTCTCAACCATCTGCTGCTTTCCTAGGTCTCGGGCATTCCTGTTCTGCTGAGCGGACCTCTGCTGCTCACCACTATTTCTTGGTTGAGCTTCCTACGGGTCAATTTCCTCAGTGAAGGTAATGGTGATAGTGGCGGTGATGACGAGCCAGTTTAGAGAGCTATGGACGCAGAATTGAGTCGTATGAGGAGAGGGATGAGGGGGAAGGGGAAAATTAGCAGTATGGATGGTTGCGTTCATTCTGTGGTCACCCTGGAGCTGAGACCGCCCTCTGCCACTGCGCGTGTCTGGATATCTGCTAGAGAAGGTGCCATGGGGATGAGTAATGTCTGGAGAAGAGGAAGGAGAAGCAGTTTCAGGGCATATTCAATTCTTAATTGTGTTTCATTATCATTATCTATTCTATCGGTGGAAATTTGATGAATGATAGAGAATAAATTCTTACTAAACAGATTTAGTATTTTAAATTTATATAGTTTTAGATTCTGCCAATGTATTTTTCATTCTATTTGTAATATAAAACTAATATGTTGTAATATAAAACTAATATAAATGTAGCTTTTTGATTTCTTAAATTAAGTGATAGTTGAGATATTCATAGAAATAATTAAGATATTTTCTCTCCTAATTTGTTGGATCTTAAAAACATTTTTCTCATATATATCGAATTTGTTTTTTGATATAAACTTGTAAAAACAAACCTTCAGCAAATAAAAAAATAAAAAAATTAATTTTCTTACAAAACTCAAACAACTATAAATCAATCATTTCGATATCATCTATTCATTTGAAATAATCTTATGTACAATATTATTATGATAAATATCTAAAACAAATATGAACAATCAAATAGCATTATAGTAATCATAAGATTTAAAAACATAAAATTTATAAACTCAATGCATTTAACTATTCTTATCCCATGTAAAATAGTAATAATGCTTATTAAATGATACATCATGTAGTAATCAAATCAATAAAATGGGAATAAATAAAATAAACCTATATTTAAAAATTTCCATGTATCACACCACCAACGTTCATTAACCAACCAAATCAAATTTAAGCCTTTAGCTTTTTTGTTATTTTTATAAATAAATGAACATAAATTCCAAAAAATTACCTTTTAACAAGGGTTTTTAAAATTATCATTTTACAACGAGCCATTTAATCCAGTACATGAGTCTTTCAACCCGATGAGAAATGATCTATTGGACTCTAGATTGCGAATAATAAATATGAAAGCCGCTTTCCCAAAATATGCCTGTACAAGTTTAAGGCATTAACATCCTCCCATAGATATTGCATGCATGGATGTACATACATTATTGGCTATGTTGCGGGGGCAGAGAAATCCTGAGTGGGGGTTTATAAACTTCGTTAGAGTGAACTGGACCGTCGTGCAGATGCAGATCTGGTAGCTCCTTCTCTCCTTCCAGCATCTGCAGTACGTCCCTCATCGAAGGTCGAGAATGGGGATCCTCGTGTATGCACAGAAGACCGATCTTCAATACTCTGATCGCTTCATTTATATCAAAATCATAATCGCCAGCAATTCTCGAATCAATCACATCTCTCTCTCTGCCATTAACAGCCATCGAGAACGCCCAGGCAGGCAAGTAAGACTTACCGGACTCACCCATCTCAATGTAGTTCTTGCGCCCTCCGATAATCTCGAGAACCACCATGCCGAAACTGTACACATCGCTTTTCTCAGTGATGGCGCATTCCATAAGCCACTCCGGAGCTATGTACCCGGGAGTGCCGCGCATCGTTGTCACGATGCCGCTATCTTTTCGGCTCATGAGAGTAGCTAACCCGAAGTCGGAGACCTTGGCCACGAAATTCTCGTCGAGAAGAATGTTCTGAGGCTTTACATCCAGATGAATGATCTTATACCTGCATTCCTGATGTAAGTAGATCAGGCCGCGAGAAGTTCCTAATATGATATTGAATCGAATGGGCCAAGTCAAGAAGCTTATTTTACTCTCGTCGAAGAGCCATTCGTCCAAGGAACCATTGGGCATGTATTCGTAGACAAGGATTTTATTATTACCCTGCGCGCAGAAACCCAGGAGTTGCACCAGATTCCAGTGATGGATTGTGCCCAATATAGCAATCTCTGAGTAAAATTCCTGCTCGCCTTGCTTTGCGATCTCCAGCCTCTTCACAGCTACGATTCGCCCATCTTCAAGCACGCCCTCGTACACTGTTCCGAACCCGCCGTATCCCAACACCTTATCAAAATTGTTTGCCAGCTTGCGAATTTCCTTGAACGAGAATTTCCTTGCCGCTACTTCCGGAATATTGTACTTCAATGGTCTTAAGCCTTGTGACGGTGACTCGTCTGATTCTGGTTTCGAATTTCGGCAAACCTTCAAAGAACAAAATACAATCAAAACCAGAACTGTCACGAGCAAACTCACTCCGACCCAAATAGCTTTTATGTAGGCATTGTTGCGCCTTTTCTTTGAGGGATTTGAATTCTTGATTATCTCTCTGCTTAGCACTTTGATAAAAACAATTTTTTTTTTGTTCAAGGTCTCTGCAACTGTCCCGAGCTGAGACGAAATGACGAAACAAGATTTGGATTCGTCGACATAAAAGGAAGCCTTGCACGAACAATTGTTAAGACAGTAGTCTGAACATTTTTCCACTGTGGGCATATTAAGAGGAACGGCATACCGGTTACGATAATATTCAATTCCCGCTATAGCAAACATATGCCAGCTTCCATCAACATTGGTACAGCTGGGTTTCTCTGATAATTCACAGCTTGATTCATTAAATTTGTATTCACTTCCTATGTGATGTGTACCATTGTTGGGACATTTACAATGTCGATTCTTCAGAGAGCAAACCCCATAGTTACCACAAGAGTTCGGCAATTGACATTTACTCATCGCTTCAGACAAGAGTTGGAAGGGATCTGCAAGTCCGGATGCATATCCTCTCAGATTTCCATCATAATCCAGTCTTATGTACACGGTGTCCGACGATGAATTGGGCTTGGCTTTGACAGCGCGAGAGAAATAATAATTCGGGGTAAAAGATGAAATATTTGATGCACTGGTTGTCGTAGACTGTACAAACTTCAAACCGAGACTTGAATCCGGCCATGAAATAGACACGTTGAAGGAAATACCTGTGCAGTTTGGGTTCAGAGTGAGGGCTCTCTTATTGCAGATATTCCACATCCAGTAAAGCTCGGAGGACGCAGGATCAGATCCGCCGACATAGAGTCCTATACTCCCGGGGTTCACTTGCAGTCTATAGTTTCCCGATGACAGGTTATGAGCGGACGATCGGCTAACGAGCAATTCCTGTACTCGGAGGAATTGACCAAACAGAAGCGTATCTGTGGGATAATCGCTGCTTTGCCAGACAGTGGCGTTTTCCTCGCCGACAGTTTGGAGCACACCGCCACCGAACAGTCTCATCGCCGTTACCCCCTTCCCGCCCGTGTTCGTCGACCATATGATTATCCTACCAGAATTACCCGATGACCCGCCATTAATGGAATCGGATAGAACCAAATTCCCATCTCCCTGCAGCTCCAGGATCCCGTTCCGCGACACGGGCTTATCTCGATTTGCAGTCCACACAACCTCACCAGTTTGCTGCAAAGGCGATCCGCATACCACGATGGAAACAACAAACTCGTTCTCCCTGGTTTCCACGAAACTCAAGAAAGACCACGATTGGATTACGGAAGAGAGATTCTGATGAAGAATATGCGTGATCAGAATTGCATTGGCGTTGTCTTCGTTCTCGAGAATCAAGGAAGCTACCGTCGTGCCGACATCGGAAATAGACCAACTTGTGGCATTGCTGAGGACTCCATCAAACTCCTGGGCATTTACAGAGCAGTGAACCAGCAAAAGAATGAACGAGAAAGTACCGAGCAAGCTGCGATAGAACCTAAGGGATCTCTCCATCATCTTCATCTTCAGACAACTCAACAGACGGAAAAAGCTGCCAAATCGCCGATGATCCGCTGACACAGCGCCTTGAGAACCAGAAAGGAACGCCGTTATAACGACGAAGGCGTTAGGGTTCTGGTCCAAGCTCTGCCCAGTGTCAAAGGCATATGGTAGTATGCCACATGTTTACCACAGTACAACATTCTGGTCCGTCAAAAACGTATAGCAATATGCGACATGTCCACTCCAATACAGCTATCCATTATCAGATTTCACGGATATTTATTTGTTTTCCACTCTCTCCAATTGGCAACTTATTTCAAAACCTCAAATTAATGAGTCAACTGTATGTCATCAAATATCGGCTTCATTTCTAAAACCGTTTATATATAATATAACCTTTAAATATGCATTTAAGTTTATAAATTTATCTAATAAATTTTTTAACCGTGTGAGATTATGAAGATGATGATGGTTAACATTCATTAAGGTTAAATTTTGGTTATCAAATTTTAAAAAATAAATCATTTTCTTTAATTTAAGATTTTACTTTTATATTTAAAAAATTTAGAAAAAAACTTAAGGAGGAGCTCAATATAATTTAACATCCTAAAAAACTAAAAAAGTTAGTATTGTAACAAAAATTATAAAACTAAGATATAATATGATTATAATCGACGCGCTCTAAGAAAAAATAGTTTTCATCTTCAAAATTCATATATATATTTTATAAATATTTTACATATTGCGCACATGGTTGCTTGTCCCGAGTGGATAGGGATGGCCGCTTATAGCCTCCCCGCCCAGGTTTGACTCATGGTGCATAATTTGTTGCTCCACAGCTATGTAACTAATTCAGCTTGGCTGCTCCGCCACATATTATATCATCTCGCTTCTGCGAATATATATAGTAAATGTTGCTTCTTCAACCGAGATACACACGAATTTGTGTAATAAATATTGCTTCTTCAGCGGAAATACACTCCCCATCCCCACCCCAAAAAATATTTTACATATTGAAAATTTAATTAAAAAAAATGAAATCACCAAATTAATTACCAAATTAATTAATCGAGAGACTTTACCTTACCTTCGCTCTGAGTAAGACCTAAGACCTAGACCACCGTAGCGAAGGAAAGGCAAGGTGTATAGTTACAGAATTACGG